>JAQNBH010000017.1:43187695-43285195 GCA_028752905.1 Cladorhizidae sp. MBARI D1340-BT2 | reverse complement strand
TACCTGTGCCCTATCCCTGGCCCTATCTGTAGCCCTAGCTCATCTAGTCCTACCCATGCCCTAGCACTTTTAGTTAATAATTCGCACCTTCATTGATTAGCATTAGGAAGATAATTTTTAGTAACACAGAGCTGTTTGACACTGGACTTGTGTTATGAACATGTTCCGAACATGTTCCGAACATGTTCCATTCCAATGATAGGTGATGTATAATTGTTGAGTTTGAAACTTCAGGAACATCGTACAGGTCATGTGATTGAGATGGCAGTCATAACACAAGTTCTGTATTTATAATTGTGGCTTTATTCCAGTTGCACTTCATCCCATCCCTGCATATGTTGTGTCCTTGTTCTCTCTGAGGGAGATGTGGGCCTACACTTGTGCCACTGCACGGCTTTATTCCAGTTGCACTTCATCCCATCCCTGCATATGTTGTGTCCTTGTTCTCTCTGAGGGAGATGTGGGCCTACACTTGTGCCACTGCACTGCTAAAGTTTATCAATCACCTCTTCAGCATGACCGATAGCTAGATCGTCCCTGACATTGTGGACCCTGGAAACGAATCTCTGTTTCATTGGTTGCTAGTGGCAACTAATCTGACTGGACCTCACATACACCCTCTGGCCTCTTGTTGTGAAGATTAAGTCAACTCAACACAAGAACTCTCACAGTGAGACTTTCTATGAAGTGGCACTTAGACCACACCACAAAACCAAAAAAAGTATTGACGGTCAGTTGGCCAATCCCAAAAGACACTGTGGCCATCTATCAGACTTTGTCTAGTTGTTGGTATTTAATATTCTTGCGGACGTGTCTACTCTTTACCATATATGCCTCTATAAACTCCTTTACCACGCCATGTCTCTATATTAATCTCTCAGTGATTACTGTGCATGTGCAGTAGCATCGCAAGCCAGGGAGGATTGCGATGATTGTGACCTTTGCTCTGTGTTGGCATCATTTTAGGACTTTGCAAAGAGAGATGAACTTTGTACTGAACCTCCAGTGTCTTGGCTAAAGATTGACTTGTGCCATCCCCCAAACCACACCCCTTCACTAACCCAGGAGTACCCAGAAAATCCAGGACTCACCAGGCATCCACATGTCTCCAGTGCCACTGACCTACTACCCACCAGGCATCCACATGTCTCCAGTGCCACTGACCTGCTACCCACCATGCATCCACATGTCTCCAGTGCCACTGACCTGCTACCCACCAGGCATCCACATGTCTCCAGTGCCACTGACCTACTACTCACCAGGCATCCACATGTCTCCAGTGCCACTGACCTGCTACCCACCAGGCATCCACATGTCTCCAGTGCCACCACTGACCTACTACTCACCAGGCATCCACATGTCTCCAGTGCCACTGACCTGCTACCCACCAGGCATCCACATGTCTCCAGTGCCACTGACCTACTACCCACCAGGCATCCACATGTCTCCAGTGCCACTGACCTGCTACCCACCAGGCATCCACATGTCTCCAGTGCCACTGACCTGCTACCCACCATGCATCCACATGTCTCCAGTGCCACTGACCTACTACTCACCAGGCATCCACATGTCTCCAGTGCCACTGACCTGCTCCCCACCAGGCATCCACATGTCTCCAGTGCCACTGACCTGCTACCCACCAGGCATCCACATGTCTCCAGTGCCACTGACCTGCTACCCACCAGGCATCCACATGTCTCCAGTGCCACTGACCTGCTACTCACCAGGCATCCACATGTCTCCAGTGCCACTGACCTGCTACCCACCAGGCATCCACATGTCTCCAGTGCCACTGACCTGCTACCCACCAGGCATCCACATGTCTCCAGTGCCACTGACCTGCTACCCACCAGGCATCCACATGTCTCCAGTGCCACTGACCTACTACTCACCAGGCATCCACATGTCTCCAGTGCCACTGACCTACTACCCACCAGACATCCTCATGTCTCCAGTGCCACTGACCTGCTACCCACCAGGCATCCACATGTCTCCAGTGCCACTGACCTGCTAACCACCAGGCATCCACATGTCTCCAGTGCCACTGACCTACTACCCACCAGGCATCCACATGTCTCCAGTGCCACTGACCTACTACTCACCAGGCATCCACATGTCTCCAGTGCCACTGACCTACTACCCACCAGGCATCCACATGTCTCCAGTGCCACTGACCTGCTACCCACCAGGCATCCACATGTCTCCAGTGCCACTGACCTGCTACCCACCAGGCATCCACATGTCTCCAGTGCCACTGACCTGCTACCCACCTGGCATCCACATGTCTCCAGTGCCACTGACCTGCTACCCACCAGGCATCCACATGTCTCCAGTGCCACTGACCTGCTACCCACCAGGCATCCACATGTCTCCAGTGCCACTGACCTGCTACCCACCTGGCATCCACATGTCTCCAGTGCCACTGACCTGCTACCCACCAGGCATCCACATGTCTCCAGTGCCACTGACCTGCTACCCACCAGGCATCCACATGTCTCCAGTGCCACTGACCTGCTACCCACCAGGCATCCACATGTCTCCAGTGCCACTGACCTGCTACCCACCAGGCATCCACATGTCTCCAGTGCCACTGACCTACTACCCACCAGGCATCCACATGTCTCCAGTGCCACTGACCTACTACCCACCAGGCATCCACATGTCTCCAGTGCCACTGACCTACTACCCACCTGGCATCCACATGTCTCCAGTGCCACTGACCTGCTACCCACCAGGCATCCACATGTCTCCAGTGCCGCTGACCTGCTACTCACCAGGCATCCACATGTCTCCAGTGCCACTGACCTACTACCCACCAGGCATCCACATGTCTCCAGTGCCACTGACCTGCTACCCACCATGTCTCCAGTGATGTTCCCACTGGGAGCATCCAGTCACCAAGTTTACCTCTTGTCTTCAATTGTCCTAGTATAGCGAGTGTTCTTGGCTACTGGAGCTCTGCTGTGAAGCCTGTGCTTACCTCTTGCCTGACTACTCTCAAACAACCAGCAATTATATACTGCCTTGACATGATTTGACACCAACATACTTTATGGAACCATTCTTTACCAGCTCCATCTGTATCCTGCCTGTTGTTGTTGAAGAGACAACTGCCATTTTGGCTGTGTTTATAAGACACACCATGGTTCCAATAAGGACTGTATATTAGTTATATGGGTCAGATGCTGAAGATAGAAATTAAGCGGGGGATCAGTTAAAGGGAGGCCAAGACGAGGCACTGAAGTACACAGTACATGTACCTAGTTTGGCTACGGCTTTGTCGACTAGAGTAAGTATCAATGACTGGCTACCTAAGTAACAGGGTTAAGTATTATCTTAGCCAACCTGGAAGATATCGCCCAGCCTGGCGCATAATCCACACCGGAATCCTCTCCACTTCCTCCCCACGAGCAGCTCGCAGTAGAAGGTCATTTTTCAGCTCTGGAAAATCTGCCATTGATTAGTCTTCGCCTCTAGTAGCCACGTGGTCGGGTGAGAATCATGCCCACACGACGCACTCAAAACAGTGTTACTACGTGGCTTCTAGCTGCTGCCATTCTATGAAGAGGCTATAGCAGATACCCTACGAAGGGGTGGTAGCTGTACATCAATAAAATAATAGTAACAGGCTCAGAAATGTGACGTCTACTGAAAAAGGCTGGTGCTCTTAGAGACTATGTAACTACGAAGAACATTATATAATAATAATAATAATAATAATAATAATAATAATAATAATAATAATAATAATAATAATAATAATAATAATAATAATAATAATAATAATAATAATAATAATAATAATAATAATAATAATAATAATAATAATAATAATAATAATAATAATAATAATAATAATAATAATAATAATAATAATAATAATAATAATAATAATAATAATAATAATAATAATAATAATAATAATAATAATAATAATAATAATAATAATAATAATAATAATAATAATAATAATAATAATAATAATAATAATAATAATAATAATAATAATAATAATAATAATAATAATAATAATAATAATAATAATAATAATAATAATAATAATAATAATAATAATAATAATAATAATAATAATAATAATAATAATAATAATAATAATAATAATAATAATAATAATAATAATAATAATAATAATAATAATAATAATAAATAATTTTACAGCAAGCCACGTTAGTGTGGAGGATACATTGAGTGCGTTTAGAAATGTGAAAACAATAACAATGATTTTACAGTACAGTCAGTATGTACTGAAGGAATGCAATGTAAGTTCTACAGGCAAAATGCTGATGGTGTATGCCTGTAAGTCCTATATATAGGCACCCATTTTGTAATTAAAAGTACTTATAATTATCTAGCGAGATTAGTGTTGGGGTGATTAGCTGCATCTTGCACAGGAACATGAGAAGTGATACGTGCAGGGTTGCAAAGATCTAAAGTGCTGTTTGAAGTGGTCCCAAAATATATTTATCAGCTGGCAGCGAAGTGTTGTAAGTGACAAATCCAAGTTTAGAGGAGAGGGATGAGTTCCACAGTCCGGGAACTATAGAAATGACTGGTTCTTGATCTGGTGTGCCTTAACTAGGCATTGAATGATGATCTGGTGTTGTTGGAGGAGATCGAAATGTAATGATTAACGTTAAATCTATCTGTGGGATTCTTCGAGCATGATGTCAGCTATTTCGTACCACATCATTAATGGTAACATGTTCAGGCCTAGCAGCCTGTCTCTATATTCTATCAAAGAATTGTGCAAAATGAACTTTGTTGCCCTCCTCTGGACCTTTTCCAACATAGTGATCTCCTTAATTAACCGTGGCCTCCAAACTTGTGAACAGTATGTTAGCTTTGACCTGACCAGAGTAAGATAGAGTGTTCTCAGTGTTTCTCTTGATGACATTCTGCCACATGTACGTGTCAGTATTCCAAGTTGCTGATGTGCTTTTCACAGTGATCGCACCATATTGTTGGGACCAAGATAGGTCTGTCGAGGTGACAACTCCTATATCCTTGTGAGAATCCTTGGGGGTGTCCTTGATGGTGTAGTTGAAGTCAATGCTGTGTTTGGTGGAATTAAGTGTTTGGTGGAATTAAACCGTAACAGGATGCATTTGGAGACATTGAATGGAAGTTTCCATTGCAAGCTCCATTCTGCGATGGCAGATAGACCCTGCTGGAGATCGGAGCAGTCATCAGTGCAGGTCACCTCCTTAGTCAACTTGGTGTCATCGACAAACATGTAAGTTTGCAGAGTTGGGATGCAGAGAGGAACTTTGTTGATATATAAAGAGAAGGGGACCCAGAATGCTTGGGGCACTCCCGACATCACTGTTGTGAGACTAGACACCTCTTTGTCTATGGCTACACACTGAACTCGTGAAGACAGATAATCTTTGAAGAAACCCCAGAGATTTCCCACTATGCCTGCTTTACGAAGCTTCAGTAGGAGTTCAGCATGTGGAACACTATCAAAGGCATTTCTTATGTCCAAGTATATCACGTCATGCTGCATTTTTCTCTCCTGACTATTCAATATGAATAGCAGCAGCTGCTGCAGACACGAGTGATTTAGAAGGAATCCAAATTGATCAAGTCTAATTGCTTTGAAGATGAAGTCACATCTTTTGTCGTAGATCAATCGTTCAACTGATCGAACAAAGGAGTGATACTGGTCTTTAGTTGTTCACTAGCCTCTCTCCAGACTTGAAAATCAGTGTTATTTTATGTATTTTCCATTCGTCAGGTAGTTGGTGCTGAGCAAGACAGGGAAAAGAGGTGGTGAACAGGCCGATGAAGAGGTAAAGCGCATGATTTTAATATTTTTGGGCTAATACTGTCGATTCCCTTATCTTTGTTAGGGTTCAAGGGCCTTATAAACCTCTTCATCCTTCAAAGTAATATCACCGACTACCTCAGCAGGAGTGGGGATCTCTTCCATCCGGGGTAGGGTGAAGGAGCTCGATGTTAATACTGATTTGAAGTATGTGATGCCTTTTCTATGTTAGAAGTGGCAGAGGTTGTATTGTGCTACATAATGGGAGGATGATTGTCCATTTTCAATAAGGTCTTGATGTACTTGCATAATTTGGATTTATTCCCACAAAAATTCTTAACTAAGTTGCTTTCATAGTTTGTTTTGGCTTGCTCCATTTGTTCCCGAAGCTTTGATTCCTTAGCTGATAGTTTCGCTTGATTCGTCGAAGGACTTGTCCTGGCTTTCTTACGCATTGAGTGGATGAGGTGTTAGACTGTGCCTAATAGACGAAGTTAACCACTTTTTTGGTGATGGGTGAGATCTAAGTTTTACCTTTGGGGTAAATTGGTGAACTGCTACTGTAATTACTCTCTTCAGAGATTGCCATACAGCCTCCACATCCTCCGCACCAAGACAGCTATATACTGAAATCATAATCCATCAAGTATTCCTCGAGACAGTGTAAGTCTGTTTTCAAGTAGTCCTATATCTCCCTACAAGTTTCTTTTTAAAACTGCATGCATGGGGTCACCCACAGAGAAGTATATTGGAAAGTGATCAGTTGCAATAGAGGTACATAGTTTGTTGACTCTAACATCCTGTATTTGCTCTGGAATACTTGATAAACTAGGTCGAGAGTGTTGCCTTTGTTGCTTGGGCTCCTTGATTAATTGCGATAGGCCATGATCATATATAAAGTCACACAAGATGTTGGAGACTTCAGTGGAGGCCAAAAGGGTTTGCCAGTTAATATCAGGTCTATTAAAGTCACCCATTATGATTGTACGCTCACTATCCAGTAGGTCGTGTAGATACTCCAGAAGATTCATGAAGTATGAGTCATAAGCACCAGGTGGACAGTACACCACACAACATGGACACTTCACCTGTACTGTAACCACCTCAAGTTTACCTGGAGCAGACAATGCTCTTGAGGGTATCGATTGATCGGCTAGTAAAACACCCCCACCACGAGTGTTTCTCTCTTTTCTGTAAATGTTGAAGCCTGCTGGGATGACTCATTATTTGTAATACATTTGGATAGCCATGTTTCTGTTACTGCTATTATGTGTATATAGTACTGAGGATAACATCTAATTTATTTACAAGGCTGCGGAAATTAGTTAAGCACACCTGAAGTGGAGTGCCTAGTCATCCGGAGTCAGGGAAGTTTGCGTCTAGCTTAGGTGGCTGAGATTGAGATGGAGTATTCAACTCAAGAGACGGGACTAGGAAGGGGGTGGAGTAGACGATTTTATGGATGGCAGAGCAGATGCTAGAGATTGAGCAGAGGAAGTACCTCTATTGACTTAGAAGCTTCAGAAGCCTCTGGAACAGATTGGCCTTTGGAAGGCAATTTAGACTCTTGACATGATAGTTGTTGTCAAAGTCTAGTGTACCATGCTTCCTGTTCTTAATGTAAATACCACCATTACGCAGCTTTATGTCTTTGCGGTCAAAACCAGACTGAATCAAGGACCACCTCTCCTTCATCAGGACTGACTGTTTGACACGCTCATCTTTTGGCATATCTTGTTTAATGGAGAGTGGGTACAACAATGAACTTTTCTTTGACGGGATACTAAAGGCATCAGCTGATCTTATAAATTTCACCATGATTGGCCTTGGATACCTTCCTTCATGGTTATATTTCCCAAGTCTGAAAATATCTTGATAGATTGAGACTGGACAGATTTGTCCAATGATGATAAAATGGAAGTTGCCTTTTCCATGTCAGATGCTTGACAACTATGTCTGGGTGTTCCCTTTTGGCTTTCTTCAATGCCAAATAAAACTACATTGAATTTCCTATCAGAGGCAGGAGAGGACACTCTTGGGTTGGTTGACTTCACTGTTGGGGAGCAGGCTCATTTTGTTAGTGTGGCTCACTGTGCTTCAACTTGTTCCCAGAGGTAATTTCAGCAAATGACATGACTTTCCAGATTGGACAGTGGTAACCTGAGTTTGCTTGGTTTGAGATAGTGCTGGTGCAATAGACTCTAGTTTTGCTCCAACAGCAAACGGGGAATCTTTCAAATTGGCAATCTCCTTTTCATGCCTGTCAAGGCGACATAAAGGGCAAATGAAGGGAGCACTTGATTTTGACACTGCATCAAAATTAATATGGCTTTGCTAAGGCCAGCACAACGTCTGTGAAGCCATAGGCTGCATTCTCCATCACACTGTATAGATTCTTGGCCTTTCTCTGTTCTCGAAGCGTCTTCAATGATTTTCTCACGTGTTCCACATATGACTGTGTTCCTTTTCTTTGGTGGCATTTTCTTCGTATGTCTGGCAGTAAGCACCACCAGCAGAGAAGTAGGTGTAATGGTGCCCACCCGGCGTTCTTGTCAACTAACTCGTTCAAATCTTTCAGAATATTATAGTATATTAGTTCAGTTTTCTGCAGGAGAAAGATTTTTTGATTTAGAGCAAGTTATGAGTAAGTCAAATTATGGACATTATGAGTGCAGGCACTATAGATGTAGTCTGAACTTTTTGTTATCACAGTACTTAATTAGTGCTGCTCAAGGAGGGGGAGGGGAGGGGACCAAAAATCATCAGCTCGACGTAAATTGTCACATCCAAATAAAAAAATGCTGAGTCCCTAGGAACCGTCACCCCAGTGCAGTACATAAATAGATAAATAAAAATAATGATGACTTGTGCTGTAATAGGTTTAATGGCGAGAAGAGCAAGTCAATGACAGTGGCGGAAAGTGCAGTGGAGGAAAGTGGAAGATTAATGAGGAGAGAATGGAGGAATGTGGAAGCCTTCAAATATCTTGGAGTGTGGTTTGAGGGGATGAGAGGAAATATTCATTTGAAGAAGATGAAGGAAAAGGCAGAGAAATGGAGGGCAAGAATTGGTTATATGAGCAGGGTAAACGGAGAAATGGAGACGGACAGAGGTAAACTAATATGGGAGTTGCTAGCTAGGCCATGTCTAGAGCATGCATCTGAAGTATGGTGGACAGGAGGGAAGACAGCCTGCAAGAATTTGGAAAGAATTCAAGAGAGCGATGGGAGGAAACTGGTTGGAGGGAGTAATACACTTGCAGGGGTGGCAGCAAGAGGGGACCTGGGCTGGAGGAGGCTGGAGCAAAGAAGGGAAGAAAAGAAAGTGTTATTTGGATGGAGGTTGCAGAGAATGAGTGAAGATAGGTTAGTGAAAAAAAGTTGTGGCACTGTTAAGTGATTGTCCAGGTTGGCGGGCCAAGTTTTGTGAGCTGAAAAGGAAGTTTGGGGGGGAAGGAGCATTGGAGATAGTAGGCTCAAGTGCGACATGGAGGAATTATGTAAGTGATGTTCATAAGGAAGAGTGGCGGGAAGAAGTAGGAAGAAAATCAAGTCTCAAGTGGTATAAGTTAGCTAAAGAAGAGTTTGGAAGAAAGGTATGTAAGAGGATTCAGTAAACACAGGGGAAGCGAGGCTGAGATTTAGGTTAAGGATGGCATCAGCGGGACTCTTGGGTGACAAGGTGAGGTGTGGTATGTGCTGAGATGGTAGATGTGAGCTATGTGATGAAGGTGTTGTGGAAGATGTTGTGCATTTCTTGTTGTACTGTGGGGAGTTTGCTGGTGATCGAGAAAGATTATTGGATATGGTAGAGGGCATTGAAGGGTCTGAAGAGTGGGTGGTAGAATGGAGAAATGAAGATGAAGGGAGATTAGGCCTAATGTTGGGTAGATGAGTCGCAGGGGTGAAGGAAGAGGTGTTCATAAGGTAGACAGAATTGTAATGGGAAATGTGCTCAAATGGTGGGAGAAGAGGAAATACTTAATGTTTGGCACCTAGGGTCCCATATCTTTGGCACCATCCCCCCCATCGTCACCCCCAAACAACCTCTTTGTAATGCTGTAATAATCATTAATTCATGTTGTTGTTCTCTAGTAGTCGTTGTCATTTATTGTGTGTATGTCCTTAGTGATGGCCTATCTCACAGAACAATTAAATTATTATAAATACTGTGGACAAATTATTGACGAATCTGCTGTGGTGTGTGTCAACTCATTCTTTAACTGTTTTTACCACCAGTGACCTTGTTCTCCTTCTCTGGCAGACCTTCCGCCTCCCACAGAGCAAGTATACCTCATTTTCATCAGGAATTTGATGTTATCAAGTCCTTGAAACTAATAAGGCCCCTGGCATTGACAATGTGAGCTCTCTCATTCTGCAACTATGTGCCCACTCATTACTGACTCCCATCACTCATCTCCTTCCATCTTGTCTCATTCTGCAACTATGTGCTCACTCATTGCTGACTCCCATCACTCATCTCCTTCCATCTTGTCTCATTCTGCAACTATGTGCCCACTCATTGCTGACTCCCATCACTCATCTCCTTCCATCTTGTCTCATTCTGCAACTATGTGCCCACTCATTGCTGACTCCCATCACTCATCTCCTTCCATCTTGTCTCATTCTGCAACTATGTGCCCACTCATTGCTGACTCCCATCACTCATCTCCTTCCATCTTGTCTCATTCTGCAACTATGTGCCCACTCATTGCTGACTCCCATCACTCATCTCCTTCCATCTTGTCCCATTCTGCAACTATGTGCACACTCATTACTGACTCCCATCACTCATCTCCTTCCATCTTGTCTCATTCTGCAACTATGTGCCCACTCATTACTGACTCCCATCACTCATCTCCTTCCATCTTGTCTCATTCTGCAACTATGTGCTCACTCATTGCTGACTCCCATCACTCATCTCCTTCCATCTTGTCTCGTTCTGCAACTATGTGCTCACTCATTGCTGACTCCCATCACTCATCTCCTTCCATCTTGTCCCATTCTGCAACTATGTGCTCACTCATTACTGACTCCCATCACTCATCTCCTTCCATCTTGTCCCATTCTGCAACTATGTGCCCACTAATTGCTGACTCCCATCACTCATCTCCTTCCATCTTGTCTCATTCTGCAACTATGTGCCCACTCATTGCTGACTGCCATCACTCATCTCCTTCCATCTTGTCTCATTCTGCAACTATGTGCCCACTCATTACTGACTCCCATCACTCATCTCCTTCCATCTTGTCTCATTCTGCAACTATGTGCACACTCATTACAGACTCCCATCACTCATCTCCTTCCATCTTGTCTCATTCTGCAACTATGTGCACACTCATTACTGACTCCCATCACTCATCTCCTTCCATCTTGTCTCATTCTGCAACTATGTGCTCACTCATTACTGACTCCCATCACTCACCTCCTTCCATCTTGTCTCATTCTGCAACTATGTGCTCACTCATTACTGACTCCCATCACTCATCTCCTTCCATCTTGTCCCATTCTGCAACTATGTGCTCACTCATTACTGACTCCCATCACTCATCTCCTTCCATCTTGTCTCATTCTGCAACTATGTGCCCACTCATTACTGACTCCATCACTCATCTCCTTCCATCTTGTCCCATTCTGCAACTATGTGCACACTCATTGCTGACTCCCATCACTCATCTCCTTCCATCTTGTCTCATTCTGCAACTATGTGCACACTCATTACTGACTCCCATCACTCATCTCCTTCCATCTTGTCTCATTCTGCAACTATGTGCTCACTCATTACTGACTCCCATCACTCATCTCCTTCCATCTTGTCTCATTCTGCAACTATGTGCTCACTCATTGCTGACTCCCATCACTCATCTCCTTCCATCTTGTCTCATTCTGCAACTATGTGCACACTCATTACTGACTCCCATCACTCATCTCCTTCCATCTTGTCTCATTCTGCAACTATGTGCACACTCATTACTGACTCCCATCACTCATCTCCTTCCATCTTGTGTGCCCACTCATTACTGACTCCCATCACTCATCTCCTTCCATCTTGTCTCATTCTGCAACTATGTGCCCACTCATTACTGACTCCCATCACTCATCTCCTTCCATCTTGTCTCATTCTGCAACTATGTGCCCACTCATTACTGACTCCCATCACTCATCTCCTTCCATCTTGTGTGCTCACTCATTACTGACTCCCATCACTCATCTCCTTCCATCTTGTCCCATTCTGCAACTATGTGCCCACTCATTGCTGACTCCCATCACTCATCTCCTTCCATCTTGTCTCATTCTGCAACTATGTGCCCACTCAATACTGACTCACATCACTCATCTCCTTCCATCTTGTCTCATTCTGCAACTATGTGCCCACTCATTGCTGACTCCCATCACTCATCTCCTTCCATCTTGTCTCATTCTGCAACTATGTGCCCACTAATTGCTGACTCCCATCACTCATCTCCTTCCATCTTGTCTCATTCTGCAACTATGTGCTCACTCATTACTGACTCCCATCACTCATCTCCTTCCATCTTGTCTCATTCTGCAACTATGTGCTCACTCATTACTGACTCCCATCACTCATCTCCTTCCATCTTGTCTCATTCTGCAACTATGTGCTCACTCATTACTGACTCCCATCACTCATCTCCTTCCATCTTGTCTCATTCTGCAACTATGTGCCCACTCATTACTGACTCCCATCACTCATCTCCTTCCATCTTCTCTCATTCTGCAACTATGTGCCCACTCATTGCTGACTCCAATCACTCATCTCCTTCCATCTTGTCCCATTCTGCAACTATGTGCCCACTGATTACTGACTCCCATCACTCATCTCCTTCCATCTTGTCTCATTCTGCAACTATGTGCTCACTCATTACTGACTCCCATCACTCATCTCCTTCCATCTTGTCCCATTCTGCAACTATGTGCTCACTCATTACTGACTCCCATCACTCATCTCCTTCCATCTTGTCCCATTCTGCAACTATGTGCCCACTCATTGCTGACTCCCATCACTCATCTCCTTCCATCTTGTCTCATTCTGCAACTATGTGCTCACTCATTACTGACTCCCATCACTCATCTCCTTCCATCTTGTCTCATTCTGCAACTATGTGCTCACTCATTACTGACTCCCATCACTCATCTCCTTCCATCTTGTCTCATTCTGCAACTATGTGCTCACTCATTACTGACTCCCATCACTCATCTCCTTCCATCTTGTCCCATTCTGCAACTATGTGCTCACTCATTACTGACTCCCATCACTCATCTCCTTCCATCTTGTCCCATTCTGCAACTATGTGCTCACTCATTACTGACTCCCATCACTCATCTCCTTCCATCTTGTCTCATTCTGCAACTATGTGCCCACTCATTACTGACTCCCATCACTCATCTCCTTCCATCTTGTCTCATTCTGCAACTATGTGCTCACTCATTACTGACTCCCATCACTCATCTCCTTCCATCTTGTCTCATTCTGCAACTATGTGCACACTCATTGCTGACTCCCATCACTCATCTCCTTCCATCTTGTCTCATTCTGCAACTATGTGCCCACTCATTGCTGACTCCCATCTCTCATCTCCTTCCATCTTGTCTCATTCTGCAACTATGTGCTCACTCATTGCTGACTCCCATCACTCATCTCCTTCCATCTTGTCTCATTCTGCAACTATGTGCTCACTCATTGCTGACTCCCATCACTCATCTCCTTCCATCTTGTCTCATTCTGCAACTATGTGCACACTCATTGCTGACTCCCATCACTCATCTCCTTCCATCTTGTCTCATTCTGCAACTATGTGCCCACTCATTGCTGACTCCCATCACTCATCTCCTTCCATCTTGTCTCATTCTGCAACTATGTGCTCACTCATTACTGACTCCCATCACTCATCTCCTTCCATCTTGTCCCATTCTGCAACTATGTGCTCACTCATTACTGACTCCCATCACTCATCTCCTTCCATCTTGTCTCATTCTGCAACTATGTGCCCACTCATTACTGACTCCCATCACTCATCTCCTTCCATCTTGTCTCATTCTGCAACTATGTGCTCACTCATTGCTGACTCCCATCACTCATCTCCTTCCATCTTGTTCCATTCTGCAACTATGTGCCCACTCATTACTGACTCCCATCACTCATCTCCTTCCATCTTGTCTCATTCCGCAACTATGTGCCCACTCATTACTGACTCCCATCACTCATCTCCTTCCATCTTGTCTCATTCTGCAACTATGTGCTCACTCATTACTGATTGCCATCACTCATCTCCTTCCATCTTGTCTCATTCTGCAACTACAGTATGTGCTCACTCATTACTGACTGCCATCACTCATCTCCTTCCTTCTTGTCTCATTCTGCAACTATGTGCTCACTCATTACTGACTCCCATCACTCATCTCCTTCCATCTTGTCTCATTCTGCAACTATGTGCTCACTCATTACTGACTCCCATCACTCATCTCCTTCCATCTTGTCTCATTCTGCAACTATGTGCTCACTCATTACTGACTCCCATCACTCATCTCCTTCCATCTTGTCTCGTTCTGCAACTATGTGCCCACTCATTGCTGACTCCCATCACTCATCTCCTTCCATCTTGTCTCATTCTGCAACTATGTGCTCACTCATTGCTGACTCCCATCACTCATCTCCTTCCATCTTGTCTCGTTCTGCAACTATGTGCTCACTCATTACTGACTCCCATCACTCATCTCCTTCCATCTTGTCCCATTCTGCAACTATGTGCACACTCATTACTGACTCCCATCACTCATCTCCTTCCATCTTGTCTTATTCTGCAACTATGTGCACACTCATTGCTGACTCCCATCACTCATCTCCTTCCATCTTGTCTCATTCTGCAACTATGTGCACACTCATTGCTGACTCCCATCACTCATCTCCTTCCATCTTGTCTCATTCTGCAACTATGTGCTCACTCATTACTGACTCCCATAACTCATCTCCTTCCATCTTGTCTCATTCTGCAACTATGTGCCCACTCATTACTGACTCCCATCACTCATCTCCTTCCATCTTGTCTCATTCTGCAACTATGTGCTCACTCATTGCTGACTCCCATCACTCATCTCCTTCCATCTTGTCTCATTCTGCAACTATGTGCCCACTCATTACTGACTCCCATCACTCATCTCCTTCCATCTTGTCTCATTCTGCAACTATGTGCTCACTCATTACTGACTCCCATCACTCATCTCCTTCCATCTTGTCTCATTCTGCAACTATGTGCCCACTCATTACTGACTCCCATCACTTATCTCCTTCCATCTTGTCTCATTCTGCAACTATGTGCTCACTCATTGCTGACTCCCATCACTCATCTCCTTCCATCTTGTCTCATTCTGCAACTATGTGCCCACTCATTACTGACTCCCATCACTCATCTCCTTCCATCTTGTCCCATTCTGCAACTATGTGCCCACTCATTGCTGACTCCCATCAATCATCTCCTTCCATCTTGTCTCATTCTGCAACTATGTGCCCACTCATTGCTGACTCCCATCACTCATCTCCTTCCATCTTGTCTCATTCTGCAACTATGTGCTCACTCATTACTGACTCCCATCACTCATCTCCTTCCATCTTGTCTCATTCTGCAACTATGTGCACACTCATTACTGACTCCCATCACTCATCTCCTTCCATCTTGTCTCATTCTGCAACTATGTGCTCACTCATTGTTGACTCCCATCACTCATCTCCTTCCATCTTGTCTCATTCTGCAACTATGTGCTCACTCATTGCTGACTCCCATCACTCATCTCCTTCCATCTTGTCTCATTCTGCAACTATGTGATCACTCATTTCTGACTGCCATCACTCATCTCCTTCCATCTTGTCCCATTCTGCAACTATGTGCTCACTCATTACTGACTCCCATCACTCATCTCCTTCCATCTTGTCTCATTCTGCAACTATGTGCCCACTCATTACTGACTCCCATCACTCATCTCCTTCCATCTTGTCCCATTCTGCAACTATGTGCTCACTCATTACTGACTCCCATCACTCATCTCCTTCCATCTTGTCTCATTCTGCAACTATGTGTCCACTCATTGCTGACTCCCATCACTCATCTCCTTCCATCTTGTCCCATTCTGAAACTATGTGCTCACTCATTACTGACTCCCATCACTCATCTCCTTCCATCTTGTCTCATTCTGCAACTATGTGCCCACTCATTACTGACTCCCATCACTCATCTCCTTCCATCTTGTCTCATTCTGCAACTATGTGCTTACTCATTACTGACT
The DNA here is from genome assembly GCA_028752905.1 of Cladorhizidae sp. MBARI D1340-BT2. NCBI lineage: Eukaryota > Metazoa > Porifera > Demospongiae > Poecilosclerida > Cladorhizidae > Cladorhizidae sp. MBARI D1340-BT2. Next base: position 43,269,109 of record JAQNBH010000017.1, on the reverse strand, counting down.
CCCATCACTCATCTCCTTCCATCTTGTCTCATTCTGCAACTATGTGCTCACTCATTACTGACTCCCATCACTCATCTCCTTCCATCTTGTCTCATTCTGCAACTATGTGCTCACTCGTTGCTGACTCCCATCACTCATCTCCTTCCATCTTGTCTCATTCTGCAACTATGTGACCACTCATTGCTGACTCCCATCAATCATCTCCTTCCATCTTGTCCCATTCTGCAACTATGTGCTCACTCATTACTGACTCCCATCACTCATCTCCTTCCATCTTGTCTCATTCTGCAACTATGTGCCCACTCATTACTGACTCCCATCACTCATCTCCTTCCATCTTGTCTCATTCTGCAACTATGTGCTCACTCATTGCTGACTCCCATCACTCATCTCCTTCCATCTTGTCCCATTCTGCAACTATGTGCTCACTCATTACTGACTCCCATCACTCATCTCCTTCCATCTTGTCTCATTCTGCAACTATGTGTCCACTCATTACTGACTCCCATCACTCATCTCCTTCCATCTTGTCTCATTCTGCAACTATGTGCACACTCATTGCTGACTCCCATCACTCATCTCCTTCCATCTTGTCCCATTCTGAAACTATGTGCTCACTCATTACTGACTCCCATCACTCATCTCCTTCCATCTTGTCTCATTCTGCAACTATGTGCCCACTCATTACTGACTCCCATCACTCATCTCCTTCCATCTTGTCCCATTCTGCAACTATGTGCTCACTCATTACTGACTCCCATCACTCATCTCCTTCCATCTTGTCTCATTCTGCAACTATGTGCTCACTCATTGCTGACTCCCATCACTCATCTCCTTCCATCTTGTCCCATTCTGCAACTATGTGCTCACTCATTACTGACTCCCATCACTCATCTCCTTCCATCTTGTCTCATTCTGCAACTATGTGCACACTCATTGCTGACTCCCATCACTCATCTCCTTCCATCTTGTCTCATTCTGCAACTATGTGCCCACTCATTACTGACTCCCATCACTCATCTCCTTCCATCTTGTCTCATTCTGCAACTATGTGCTCACTCATTACCGACTCCCATCACTCATCTCCTTCCATCTTGTCTCATACTGCAACTATGTGCCCACTCATTACCGACTCCCATCACTCATCTCCTTCCATCTTGTCTCATACTGCAACTATGTGCCCACTCATTACCGACTCCCATCACTCATCTCCTTCCATCTTGTCTCATACTGCAACTATGTGCCCACTCATTACCGACTCCCATCACTCATCTCCTTCCATCTTGTCAACTATGTGCCCACTCATTGTTGACTCCCATCACTCATCTCCTTCCATCTTGTCTCATTCTGCAACTATGTGCTCATTCATTACTGACTCCCATCACTCATCTCCTTCCATCTTGTCTCATTCTGCAACTATGTGCACACTCATTGCTGACTCCCATCACTCATCTCCTTCCATCTTGTCTCATTCTGCAACTATGTGCTCACTCATTACTGACTCCCATAACTCATCTCCTTCCATCTTGTCTCATTCTGCAACTATGTGCCCACTCATTACTGACTCCCATCACTCATCTCCTTCCATCTTGTCTCATTCTGCAACTATGTGCTCACTCATTGCTGACTCCCATCACTCATCTCCTTCCATCTTGTCTCATTCTGCAACTATGTGCCCACTCATTACTGACTCCCATCACTCATCTCCTTCCATCTTGTCTCATTCTGCAACTATGTGCTCACTCATTACTGACTCCCATCACTCATCTCCTTCCATCTTGTCTCATTCTGCAACTATGTGCCCACTCATTACTGACTCCCATCACTTATCTCCTTCCATCTTGTCTCATTCTGCAACTATGTGCTCACTCATTGCTGACTCCCATCACTCATCTCCTTCCATCTTGTCTCATTCTGCAACTATGTGCCCACTCATTACTGACTCCCATCACTCATCTCCTTCCATCTTGTCCCATTCTGCAACTATGTGCCCACTCATTGCTGACTCCCATCAATCATCTCCTTCCATCTTGTCTCATTCTGCAACTATGTGCCCACTCATTGCTGACTCCCATCACTCATCTCCTTCCATCTTGTCTCATTCTGCAACTATGTGCTCACTCATTACTGACTCCCATCACTCATCTCCTTCCATCTTGTCTCATTCTGCAACTATGTGCACACTCATTACTGACTCCCATCACTCATCTCCTTCCATCTTGTCTCATTCTGCAACTATGTGCTCACTCATTGTTGACTCCCATCACTCATCTTCTTCCATCTTGTCTCATTCTGCAACTATGTGCTCACTCATTGCTGACTCCCATCACTCATCTCCTTCCATCTTGTCTCATTCTGCAACTATGTGATCACTCATTTCTGACTGCCATCACTCATCTCCTTCCATCTTGTCCCATTCTGCAACTATGTGCTCACTCATTACTGACTCCCATCACTCATCTCCTTCCATCTTGTCTCATTCTGCAACTATGTGCCCACTCATTACTGACTCCCATCACTCATCTCCTTCCATCTTGTCCCATTCTGCAACTATGTGCTCACTCATTACTGACTCCCATCACTCATCTCCTTCCATCTTGTCTCATTCTGCAACTATGTGCCCACTCATTACTGACTCCCATCACTCATCTCCTTCCATCTTGTCTCATTCTGCAACTATGTGCTCACTCATTACTGACTCCCATCACTCATCTCCTTCCATCTTGTCTCATTCTGTAACTATGTGCTCACTCATTGCTGACTCCCATCACTCATCTCCTTCCATCTTGTCTCATTCTGCAACTATGTGCACACTCATTACTGACTCCCATCACTCATCTCCTTCCATCTTGTCTCATTCTGCAACTATGTGCTCACTCATGCTGACTCCCATCACTCATCTCCTTCCATCTTGTCTCATTCTGCAACTATGTGCCCACTCATTACTGACTCCCATCACTCATCTCCTTCCATCTTGTCTCATTCTGCAACTATGTGCTCACTCATTACTGACTCCCATCACTCATCTCCTTCCATCTTGTCTCATTCTGCAACTATGTGCTCACTCATTACTGACTCCCATCACTCATCTCCTTCCATCTTGTCTCATTCTGCAACTATGTGCTCACTCGTTGCTGACTCCCATCACTCATCTCCTTCCATCTTGTCTCATTCTGCAACTATGTGACCACTCATTGCTGACTCCCATCAATCATCTCCTTCCATCTTGTCCCATTCTGCAACTATGTGCTCACTCATTACTGACTCCCATCACTCATCTCCTTCCATCTTGTCTCATTCTGCAACTATGTGCCCACTCATTACTGACTCCCATCACTCATCTCCTTCCATCTTGTCTCATTCTGCAACTATGTGCTCACTCATTGCTGACTCCCATCACTCATCTCCTTCCATCTTGTCCCATTCTGCAACTATGTGCTCACTCATTACTGACTCCCATCACTCATCTCCTTCCATCTTGTCTCATTCTGCAACTATGTGTCCACTCATTGCTGACTCCCATCACTCATCTCCTTCCATCTTGTCCCATTCTGAAACTATGTGCTCACTCATTACTGACTCCCATCACTCATCTCCTTCCATCTTGTCTCATTCTGCAACTATGTGCCCACTCATTACTGACTCCCATCACTCATCTCCTTCCATCTTGTCCCATTCTGCAACTATGTGCTCACTCATTACTGACTCCCATCACTCATCTCCTTCCATCTTGTCTCATTCTGCAACTATGTGCTCACTCATTGCTGACTCCCATCACTCATCTCCTTCCATCTTGTCCCATTCTGCAACTATGTGCTCACTCATTACTGACTCCCATCACTCATCTCCTTCCATCTTGTCTCATTCTGCAACTATGTGCACACTCATTGCTGACTCCCATCACTCATCTCCTTCCATCTTGTCTCATTCTGCAACTATGTGCTCACTCATTACTGACTCCCATCACTCATCTCCTTCCATCTTGTCTCATTCTGCAACTATGTGCCCACTCATTGCTGACTCCCATCACTCATCTCCTTCCATCTTGTCTCATTCTGCAACTATGTGCCCACTCATTACTGACTGCCATCACTCATCTCCTTCCATCTTGTCTCATTCTGCAACTATGTGCCTACTCATTGCTGACTCCCATCGCTCATCTCCTTCCATCTTGTCTCATTCTGCAACTATGTGCTCACTCATTGCTGACTCCCATCACTCATCTCCTTCCATCTTGTCTCATTCTGCAACTATGTGCTCACTCATTACTGACTCCCATCACTCATCTCCTTCCATCTTGTCTCATTCTGCAACTATGTGCTCACTCATTACTGACTCCCATCACTCATCTCCTTCCATCTTGTCTCATTCTGCAACTATGTGCCCACTCATTACTGACTGCCATCACTCATCTCCTTCCATCTTGTCTCATTCTGCAACTATGTGCCCACTCATTACTGACTCCCATCACTCATCTCCTTCCATCTTGTCTCATTCTGCAACTATGTGCTCACTCATTGCTGACTCCCATCAATCATCTCCTTCCATCTTGTCCCATTCTGCAACTATGTGCTCACTCATTACTGACTCCCATCACTCATCTCCTTCCATCTTGTCTCATTCTGCAACTATGTGCCCACTCATTACTGACTCCCATCACTCATCTCCTTCCATCTTGTCTCATTCTGCAACTATGTGCTCACTCATTGCTGACTCCCATCACTCATCTCCTTCCATCTTGTCTCATTCTGCAACTATGTGTCCACTCATTGCTGACTCCCATCACTCATCTCCTTCCATCTTGTCCCATTCTGAAACTATGTGCTCACTCATTACTGACTCCCATCACTCATCTCCTTCCATCTTGTCTCATTCTGCAACTATGTGCCCACTCATTACTGACTCCCATCACTCATCTCCTTCCATCTTGTCCCATTCTGCAACTATGTGCTCACTCATTACTGACTCCCATCACTCATCTCCTTCCATCTTGTCTCATTCTGCAACTATGTGACCACTCATTGCTGACTCCCATCAATCATCTCCTTCCATCTTGTCCCATTCTGCAACTATGTGCTCACTCATTACTGACTCCCATCACTCATCTCCTTCCATCTTATCTCATTCTGCAACTATGTGCACACTCATTGCTGACTCCCATCACTCATCTCCTTCCATCTTGTCTCATTCTGCAACTATGTGCCCACTCATTACTGACTCCCATCACTCATCTCCTTCCATCTTGTCTCATTCTGCAACTATGTGCTCACTCATTACTGACTCCCATCACTCATCTCCTTCCATCTTGTCTCATACTGCAACTATGTGCCCACTCATTACCGACTCCCATCAATCATCTCCTTCCATCTTGTCCCATTCTGCAACTATGTGCTCACTCATTACTGACTCCCATCACTCATCTCCTTCCATCTTGTCTCATTCTGCAACTATGTGCCCACTCATTACTGACTCCCATCACTCATCTCCTTCCATCTTGTCTCATTCTGCAACTATGTGCTCACTCATTACTGACTCCCATCACTCATCTCCTTCCATCTTGTCCCATTCTGCAACTATGTGCTCACTCATTGCTGACTCCCATCACTCATCTCCTTCCATCTTGTCTCATTCTGCAACTATGTGCTCACTCATTGCTGACTCCCATCACTCATCTCCTTCCATCTTGTCCCATTCTGCAACTATGTGCTCACTCATTACTGACTCCCATCACTCATCTCCTTCCATCTTGTCTCATTCTGCAACTATGTGCCCACTCATTACTGACTCCCATCACTCATCTCCTTCCATCTTGTCTCATTCTGCAACTATGTGCTCACTCATTACTGACTCCCATCACTCATCTCCTTCCATCTTGTCCCATTCTGAAACTATGTGCTCACTCATTACTGACTCCCATCACTCATCTCCTTCCATCTTGTCTCATTCTGCAACTATGTGCCCACTCATTACTGACTCCCATCACTCATCTCCTTCCATCTTGTCCCATTCTGCAACTATGTGCTCACTCATTACTGACTCCCATCACTCATCTCCTTCCATCTTGTCTCATTCTGCAACTATGTGCTCACTCATTGCTGACTCCCATCACTCATCTCCTTCCATCTTGTCCCATTCTGCAACTATGTGCTCACTCATTACTGACTCCCATCACTCATCTCCTTCCATCTTGTCTCATTCTGCAACTATGTGCACACTCATTGCTGACTCCCATCACTCATCTCCTTCCATCTTGTCTCATTCTGCAACTATGTGCCCACTCATTACTGACTCCCATCACTCATCTCCTTCCATCTTGTCTCATTCTGCAACTATGTGCTCACTCATTACTGACTCCCATCACTCATCTCCTTCCATCTTGTCTCATACTGCAACTATGTGCCCACTCATTACCGACTCCCATCACTCATCTCCTTCCATCTTGTCAACTATGTGCCCACTCATTGCTGACTCCCATCACTCATCTCCTTCCATCTTGTCTCATTCTGCAACTATGTGCTCACTCATTACTGACTCCCATCACTCATCTCCTTCCATCTTGTCTCATTCTGCAACTATGTGCTCACTCATTACTGACTCCCATCACTCATCTCCTTCCATCTTGTCTCATTCTGCAACTATGTGCCCACTCATTGCTGACTCCCATCACTCATCTCCTTCCATCTTGTCTCATTCTGCAACTATGTGCTCACTCATTACTGACTCCCATCACTCATCTCCTTCCATCTTGTCTCATACTGCAACTATGTGCCGACTCATTACCGACTCCCATCACTCATCTCCTTCCATCTTGTCAACTATGTGCCCACTCATTGCTGACTCTCATCACTCATCTCCTTCCATCTTGTCTCATTCTGCAACTATGTGCTCACTCATTACTGACTCCCATCACTCATCTCCTTCCATCTTGTCTCATTCTGCAACTATGTGACCACTCATTGCTGACTCCCATCAATCATCTCCTTCCATCTTGTCCCATTCTGCAACTATGTGCTCACTCATTCCTGACTCCCATCACTCATCTCCTTCCATCTTGTCTCATTCTGCAACTATGTGCCCACTCATTACTGACTCCCATCACTCATCTCCTTCCATCTTGTCTCATTCTGCAACTATGTGCTCACTCATTGCTGACTCCCATCAATCATCTCCTTCCATCTTGTCCCATTCTGCAACTATGTGCTCACTCATTACTGACTCCCATCACTCATCTCCTTCCATCTTGTCTCATTCTGCAACTATGTGCCCACTCATTACTGACTCCCATCACTCATCTCCTTCCATCTTGTCTCATTCTGCAACTATGTGCTCACTCATTGCTGACTCCCATCACTCATCTCCTTCCATCTTGTCTCATTCTGCAACTATGTGCTCACTCATTACTGACTCCCATCACTCATCTCCTTCCATCTTGTCTCATTCTGCAACTATGTGTCCACTCATTGCTGACTCCCATCACTCATCTCCTTCCATCTTGTCCCATTCTGAAACTATGTGCTCACTCATTACTGACTCCCATCACTCATCTCCTTCCATCTTGTCTCATTCTGCAACTATGTGCCCACTCATTACTGACTCCCATCACTCATCTCCTTCCATCTTGTCCCATTCTGCAACTATGTGACCACTCATTACTGACTCCCATCACTCATCTCCTTCCATCTTGTCTCATTCTGCAACTATGTGCTCACTCATTGCTGACTCCCATCACTCATCTCCTTCCATCTTGTCCCATTCTGCAACTATGTGCTCACTCATTACTGACTCCCATCACTCATCTCCTTCCATCTTGTCTCATTCTGCAACTATGTGCACACTCATTGCTGACTCCCATCACTCATCTCCTTCCATCTTGTCTCATTCTGCAACTATGTGCCCACTCATTACTGACTCCCATCACTCATCTCCTTCCATCTTGTCTCATTCTGCAACTATGTGCTCACTCATTACTGACTCCCATCACTCATCTCCTTCCATCTTGTCTCATACTGCAACTATGTGCCGACTCATTACCGACTCCCATCACTCATCTCCTTCCATCTTGTCAACTATGTGCCCACTCATTGCTGACTCTCATCACTCATCTCCTTCCATCTTGTCTCATTCTGCAACTATGTGCTCACTCATTACTGACTCCCATCACTCATCTCCTTCCATCTTGTCTCATTCTGCAACTATGTGACCACTCATTGCTGACTCCCATCAATCATCTCCTTCCATCTTGTCCCATTCTGCAACTATGTGCTCACTCATTACTGACTCCCATCACTCATCTCCTTCCATCTTGTCTCATTCTGCAACTATGTGCCCACTCATTACTGACTCCCATCACTCATCTCCTTCCATCTTGTCTCATTCTGCAACTATGTGCTCACTCATTGCTGACTCCCATCACTCATCTCCTTCCATCTTGTCCCATTCTGCAACTATGTGCTCACTCATTACTGACTCCCATCACTCATCTCCTTCCATCTTGTCTCATTCTGCAACTATGTGCCCACTCATTACTGACTCCCATCACTCATCTCCTTCCATCTTGTCCCATTCTGAAACTATGTGCTCACTCATTACTGACTCCCATCACTCATCTCCTTCCATCTTGTCTCATTCTGCAACTATGTGCCCACTCATTACTGACTCCCATCACTCATCTCCTTCCATCTTGTCCCATTCTGCAACTATGTGACCACTCATTACTGACTCCCATCACTCATCTCCTTCCATCTTGTCTCATTCTGCAACTATGTGCTCACTCATTGCTGACTCCCATCACTCATCTACTTCCATCTTGTCCCATTCTGCAACTATGTGCTCACTCATTACTGACTCCCATCACTCATCTCCTTCCATCTTGTCTCATTCTGCAACTATGTGCACACTCATTGCTGACTCCCATCACTCATCTCCTTCCATCTTGTCTCATTCTGCAACTATGTGCCCACTCATTGCTGACTCCCATCACTCATCTCCTTCCATCTTGTCTCATTCTGCAACTATGTGCCCACTCATTGCTGACTCCCATCACTCATCTCTTTCCATCTTGTCTCATTCTGCAACTATGTGCCCACTCATTACCGACTCCCATCACTCATCTCCTTCCATCTTGTCAACTATGTGCCCACTCATTGCTGACTCCCATCACTCATCTCCTTCCATCTTGTCTCATTCTGCAACTATGTGCTCACTCATTACTGACTCCCATCACTCATCTCCTTCCATCTTGTCTCATTCTGCAACTATGTGCTCACTCATTACTGACTCCCATCACTCATCTCCTTCCATCTTGTCTCATTCTGCAACTATGTGCCCACTCATTGCTGACTCCCATCACTCATCTCCTTCCATCTTGTCTCATTCTGCAACTATGTGCCCACTCATTGCTGACTGCCATCACTCATCTCCTTCCATCTTGTCTCATTCTGCAACTATGTGCCTACTCATTGCTGACTCCCATCACTCATCTCCTTCCATCTTGTCTCATTCTGCAACTATGTGCTCACTCATTGCTGACTCCCATCACTCATCTCCTTCCATCTTGTCTCATTCTGCAACTATGTGCTCACTCATTGCTGACTCCCATCACTCATCTCCCTCCATCTTGTCCCATTCTGCAACTATGTGCACACTCATTGCTGACTCCCATCACTCATCTCCTTCCATCTTGTCTCATTCTGCAACTATGTGCCCACTCATTACTGACTGCCATCACTCATCTCCTTCCATCTTGTCTCATTCTGCAACTATGTGCCCACTCATTACTGACTGCCATCACTCATCTCCTTCCATCTTGTCTCATTCTGCAACTATGTGCTCACTCATTACTGACACCCATCACTCATCTCCTTCCATCTTGTCTCATTCTGAAACTATGTGCTCACTCATTACTGACTCCCATCACTCATCTCCTTCCATCTTGTCTCATTCTGCAACTATGTGCCCACTCAATACTGACTCCCATCACTCATCTCCTTCCATCTTGTCTCATTCTGCAACTATGTGCCCACTCATTACTGACTCCCATCACTCATCTCCTTCCATCTTGTCCCATTCTGCAACTATGTGCTCACTCATTACTGACTCCCATCACTCATCTCCTTCCATCTTGTCTCATTCTGCAACTATGTGCCCACTCATTACTGACTCCCATCACTCATCTCCTTCCATCTTGTCCCATTCTGCAACTATGTTCTCACTCATTACTGACTCCCATCACTCATCTCCTTCCATCTTGTCCCATTCTGCAACTATGTGCCCACTCATTACTGACTCCCATCACTCATCTCCTTCCATCTTGTCTCATTCTGCAACTATGTGCTCACTCATTACTGACTCCCATCACTCATCTCCTTCCATCTTGTCTCATTCTGCAACTATGTGCTCACTCATTACTGACTCCCATCACTCATCTCCTTCCATCTTGTCTCATTCTGCAACTATGTGCCCACTCATTACAGACTCCCATCACTCATCTCCTTCCATCTTGTCCCATTCTGCAACTATGTGCCCACTCATTACTGACTCCCATCACTCATCTCCTTCCATCTTGTCTCATTCTGCAACTATGTGCTCACTCATTACTGACTCCCATCCCTCATCTCCTTCCATATTGTCCCATTCTGCAACTATGTGCTCACTCATTGCTGACTCCCATCACTCATCTCCTTCCATCTTGTCTCATTCTGCAACTATGTGCTCACTCATTACTGACTCCCATCACTCATCTCCTTCCATCTTGTCCCATTCTGAAACTATGTGCTCACTCATTACTGACTCCCATCACTCATCTCCTTCCATCTTGTCTCATTCTGCAACTATGTGCCCACTCATTACTGACTCCCATCACTCATCTCCTTCCATCTTGTCCCATTCTGCAACTATGTGACCACTCATTACTGACTCCCATCACTCATCTCCTTCCATCTTGTCTCATTCTGCAACTATGTGCTCACTCATTGCTGACTCCCATCACTCATCTACTTCCATCTTGTCCCATTCTGCAACTATGTGCTCACTCATTACTGACTCCCATCACTCATCTCCTTCCATCTTGTCTCATTCTGCAACTATGTGCACACTCATTGCTGACTCCCATCACTCATCTCCTTCCATCTTGTCTCATTCTGCAACTATGTGCCCACTCATTGCTGACTCCCATCACTCATCTCCTTCCATCTTGTCTCATTCTGCAACTATGTGCCCACTCATTGCTGACTCCCATCACTCATCTCTTTCCATCTTGTCTCATTCTGCAACTATGTGCCCACTCATTACCGACTCCCATCACTCATCTCCTTCCATCTTGTCAACTATGTGCCCACTCATTGCTGACTCCCATCACTCATCTCCTTCCATCTTGTCTCATTCTGCAACTATGTGCTCACTCATTACTGACTCCCATCACTCATCTCCTTCCATCTTGTCTCATTCTGCAACTATGTGCTCACTCATTACTGACTCCCATCACTCATCTCCTTCCATCTTGTCTCATTCTGCAACTATGTGCCCACTCATTGCTGACTCCCATCACTCATCTCCTTCCATCTTGTCTCATTCTGCAACTATGTGCCCACTCATTACTGACTGCCATCACTCATCTCCTTCCATCTTGTCTCATTCTGCAACTATGTGCCTACTCATTGCTGACTCCCATCACTCATCTCCTTCCATCTTGTCTCATTCTGCAACTATGTGCTCACTCATTGCTGACTCCCATCACTCATCTCCTTCCATCTTGTCTCATTCTGCAACTATGTGCTCACTCATTACTGACTCCCATCACTCATCTCCCTCCATCTTGTCCCATTCTGCAACTATGTGCACACTCATTGCTGACTCCCATCACTCATCTCCTTCCATCTTGTCTCATTCTGCAACTATGTGCCCACTCATTACTGACTGCCATAACTCATCTCCTTCCATCTTGTCTCATTCTGCAACTATGTGCCCACTCATTACTGACTGCCATCACTCATCTCCTTCCATCTTGTCTCATTCTGCAACTATGTGCTCACTCATTACTGACACCCATCACTCATCTCCTTCCATCTTGTCTCATTCTGCAACTATGTGCTCACTCATTACTGACTCCCATCACTCATCTCCTTCCATCTTGTCTCATTCTGCAACTATGTGCCCACTCAATACTGACTCCCATCACTCATCTCCTTCCATCTTGTCTCATTCTGCAACTATGTGCCCACTCATTACTGACTCCCATCACTCATCTCCTTCCATCTTGTCCCATTCTGCAACTATGTGCTCACTCATTACTGACTCCCATCACTCATCTCCTTCCATCTTGTCTCATTCTGCAACTATGTGCCCACTCATTACTGACTCCCATCACTCATCTCCTTCCATCTTGTCTCATTCTGCAACTATGTGCTCACTCATTACTGACTCCCATCACTCATCTCCTTCCATCTTGTCTCATTCTGCAACTATGTGCCCACTCATTACAGACTCCCATCACTCATCTCCTTCCATCTTGTCCCATTCTGCAACTATGTGCCCACTCATTACTGACTCCCATCACTCATCTCCTTCCATCTTGTCTCATTCTGCAACTATGTGCTCACTCATTACTGACTCCCATCCCTCATCTCCTTCCATATTGTCCCATTCTGCAACTATGTGCTCACTCATTGCTGACTCCCATCACTCATCTCCTTCCATCTTGTCTCATTCTGCAACTATGTGCTCACTCATTACTGACTCCCATCACTCATCTCCTTCCATCTTGTCTCATTCTGCAACTATGTGCCCACTCATTGCTGACTCCCATCACTCATCTCCTTCCATCTTGTCTCATTCTGCAACTATGTGCACACTCATTACTGACTCCCATCACTCATCTCCTTCCATCTTGTCTCATTCTGCAACTATGTGCCCACTCATTGCTGACTCCCATCACTCATCTCCTTCCATCTTGTCTCATTCTGCAACTATGTGCCCACTCATTGCTGACTCCCATCACTCATCTCCTTCCATCTTGTCCCATTCTGCAACTATGTGCTCACTCATTACTGACTCCCATCACTCATCTCCTTCCATCTTGTCTCATTCTGCAACTATGTGCTCACTCATTGCTGACTCCCATCACTCATCTCCTTCCATCTTGTCTCATTCTGCAACTATGTGCTCACTCATTGCTGACTCCCATCACTCATCTCCTTCCATCTTGTCCCATTCTGCAACTATGTGTCCACTCATTACTGACTCCCATCACTCATCTCCTTCCATCTTGTCTCATTCTGCAACTATGTGCTCACTCATTGCTGACTCCCATCACTCATCTCCTTCCATCTTGTCTCATTCTGCAACTATGTGCTCACTCATTGCTGACTCCCATCACTCATCTCCTTCCATCTAGTCTCATTCTGCAACTATGTGCTCACTCATTACTGACTCCCATCACTCATCTCCTTCCATCTTGTCTCATTCTGCAACTATGTGCTCACTCATTACTGACTCCCATCACTCATCTCCTTCCATCTTGTCTCATTCTGCAACTATGTGCTCACTCATTACTGACTCCCATCACTCATCTCCTTCCATCTTGTCTCATTCTGCAACTATGTGCCCACTCATTACTGACTCCCATCACTCATCTCCTTCCATCTTCTCTCATTCTGCAACTATGTGCCCACTCATTGCTGACTCCAATCACTCATCTCCTTCCATCTTGTCCCATTCTGCAACTATGTGCCCACTCATTACTGACTCCCATCACTCATCTCCTTCCATCTTGTCTCATTCTGCAACTATGTGCTCACTCATTACTGACTCCCATCACTCATCTCCTTCCATCTTGTCTCATTCTGCAACTATGTGCTCACTCATTACTGACTCCCATCACTCATCTCCCTCCATCTTGTCCCATTCTGCAACTATGTGCACACTCATTGCTGACTCCCATCACTCATCTCCTTCCATCTTGTCTCATTCTGCAACTATGTGCCCACTCATTACTGACTGCCATCACTCATCTCCTTCCATCTTGTCTCATTCTGCAACTATGTGCCCACTCATTACTGACTGCCATCACTCATCTCCTTCCATCTTGTCTCATTCTACAACTATGTGCTCACTCATTACTGACACCCATCACTCATCTCCTTCCATCTTGTCTCATTCTGCAACTATGTGCTCACTCATTACTGACTCCCATCACTCATCTCCTTCCATCTTGTCTCATTCTGCAACTATGTGCCCACTCAATACTGACTCCCATCACTCATCTCCTTCCATCTTGTCTCATTCTGCAACTATGTGCCCACTCATTACTGACTCCCATCACTCATCTCCTTCCATCTTGTCCCATTCTGCAACTATGTGCTCACTCATTACTGACTCCCATCACTCATCTCCTTCCATCTTGTCTCATTCTGCAACTATGTGCTCACTCATTGCTGACTCCCATCACTCATCTCCTTCCATCTTGTCCCATTCTGCAACTATGTGCTCACTCATTACTGACTCCCATCACTCATCTCCTTCCATCTTGTCTCATTCTGCAACTATGTGCACACTCATTGCTGACTCCCATCACTCATCTCCTTCCATCTTGTCTCATTCTGCAACTATGTGCCCACTCATTACTGACTCCCATCACTCATCTCCTTCCATCTTGTCTCATTCTGCAACTATGTGCTCACTCATTACTGACTCCCATCACTCATCTCCTTCCATCTTGTCTCATTCTGCAACTATGTGCTCACTCATTGCTGACTCCCATCACTCATCTACTTCCATCTTGTCCCATTCTGCAACTATGTGCTCACTCATTACTGACTCCCATCACTCATCTCCTTCCATCTTGTCTCATTCTGCAACTATGTGCACACTCATTGCTGACTCCCATCACTCATCTCCTTCCATCTTGTCTCATTCTGCAACTATGTGCCCACTCATTGCTGACTCCCATCACTCATCTCCTTCCATCTTGTCTCATTCTGCAACTATGTGCCCACTCATTGCTGACTCCCATCACTCATCTCTTTCCATCTTGTCTCATTCTGCAACTATGTGCCCACTCATTACCGACTCCCATCACTCATCTCCTTCCATCTTGTCAACTATGTGCCCACTCATTGCTGACTCCCATCACTCATCTCCTTCCATCTTGTCTCATTCTGCAACTATGTGCTCACTCATTACTGACTCCCATCACTCATCTCCTTCCATCTTGTCTCATTCTGCAACTATGTGCTCACTCATTACTGACTCCCATCACTCATCTCCTTCCATCTTGTCTCATTCTGCAACTATGTGCCCACTCATTGCTGACTCCCATCACTCATCTCCTTCCATCTTGTCTCATTCTGCAACTATGTGCCCACTCATTACTGACTGCCATCACTCATCTCCTTCCATCTTGTCTCATTCTGCAACTATGTGCCTACTCATTGCTGACTCCCATCACTCATCTCCTTCCATCTTGTCTCATTCTGCAACTATGTGCTCACTCATTGCTGACTCCCATCACTCATCTCCTTCCATCTTGTCTCATTCTGCAACTATGTGCTCACTCATTACTGACTCCCATCACTCATCTCCCTCCATCTTGTCCCATTCTGCAACTATGTGCACACTCATTGCTGACTCCCATCACTCATCTCCTTCCATCTTGTCTCATTCTGCAACTATGTGCCCACTCATTACTGACTGCCATCACTCATCTCCTTCCATCTTGTCTCATTCTGCAACTATGTGCCCACTCATTACTGACTGCCATCACTCATCTCCTTCCATCTTGTCTCATTCTGCAACTATGTGCTCACTCATTACTGACACCCATCACTCATCTCCTTCCATCTTGTCTCATTCTGCAACTATGTGCTCACTCATTACTGACTCCCATCACTCATCTCCTTCCATCTTGTCTCATTCTGCAACTATGTGCCCACTCAATACTGACTCCCATCACTCATCTCCTTCCATCTTGTCTCATTCTGCAACTATGTGCCCACTCATTACTGACTCCCATCACTCATCTCCTTCCATCTTGTCCCATTCTGCAACTATGTGCTCACTCATTACTGACTCCCATCACTCATCTCCTTCCATCTTGTCTCATTCTGCAACTATGTGCCCACTCATTACTGACTCCCATCACTCATCTCCTTCCATCTTGTCCCATTCTGCAACTATGTTCTCACTCATTACTGACTCCCATCACTCATCTCCTTCCATCTTGTCCCATTCTGCAACTATGTGCCCACTCATTACTGACTCCCATCACTCATCTCCTTCCATCTTGTCTCATTCTGCAACTATGTGCTCACTCATTACTGACTCCCATCACTCATCTCCTTCCATCTTGTCTCATTCTGCAACTATGTGCTCACTCATTACTGACTCCCATCACTCATCTCCTTCCATCTTGTCTCATTCTGCAACTATGTGCCCACTCATTACAGACTCCCATCACTCATCTCCTTCCATCTTGTCCCATTCTGCAACTATGTGCCCACTCATTACTGACTCCCATCACTCATCTCCTTCCATCTTGTCTCATTCTGCAACTATGTGCTCACTCATTACTGACTCCCATCCCTCATCTCCTTCCATATTGTCCCATTCTGCAACTATGTGCTCACTCATTGCTGACTCCCATCACTCATCTCCTTCCATCTTGTCTCATTCTGCAACTATGTGCTCACTCATTACTGACTCCCATCACTCATCTCCTTCCATCTTGTCTCATTCTGCAACTATGTGCCCACTCATTGCTGACTCCCATCACTCATCTCCTTCCATCTTGTCTCATTCTGCAACTATGTGCACACTCATTACTGACTCCCATCACTCATCTCCTTCCATCTTGTCTCATTCTGCAACTATGTGCCCACTCATTGCTGACTCCCATCACTCATCTCCTTCCATCTTGTCTCATTCTGCAACTATGTGCCCACTCATTGCTGACTCCCATCACTCATCTCCTTCCATCTTGTCCCATTCTGCAACTATGTGCTCACTCATTACTGACTCCCATCACTCATCTCCTTCCATCTTGTCTCATTCTGCAACTATGTGCTCACTCATTGCTGACTCCCATCACTCATCTCCTTCCATCTTGTCTCATTCTGCAACTATGTGCTCACTCATTGCTGACTCCCATCACTCATCTCCTTCCATCTTGTCCCATTCTGCAACTATGTGTCCACTCATTACTGACTCCCATCACTCATCTCCTTCCATCTTGTCTCATTCTGCAACTATGTGCTCACTCATTGCTGACTCCCATCACTCATCTCCTTCCATCTTGTCTCATTCTGCAACTATGTGCTCACTCATTGCTGACTCCCATCACTCATCTCCTTCCATCTAGTCTCATTCTGCAACTATGTGCTCACTCATTACTGACTCCCATCACTCATCTCCTTCCATCTTGTCTCATTCTGCAACTATGTGCTCACTCATTACTGACTCCCATCACTCATCTCCTTCCATCTTGTCTCATTCTGCAACTATGTGCTCACTCATTACTGACTCCCATCACTCATCTCCTTCCATCTTGTCTCATTCTGCAACTATGTGCCCACTCATTACTGACTCCCATCACTCATCTCCTTCCATCTTCTCTCATTCTGCAACTATGTGCCCACTCATTGCTGACTCCAATCACTCATCTCCTTCCATCTTGTCCCATTCTGCAACTATGTGCCCACTCATTACTGACTCCCATCACTCATCTCCTTCCATCTTGTCTCATTCTGCAACTATGTGCTCACTCATTACTGACTCCCATCACTCATCTCCTTCCATCTTGTCTCATTCTGCAACTATGTGCTCACTCATTACTGACTCCCATCACTCATCTCCCTCCATCTTGTCCCATTCTGCAACTATGTGCACACTCATTGCTGACTCCCATCACTCATCTCCTTCCATCTTGTCTCATTCTGCAACTATGTGCCCACTCATTACTGACTGCCATCACTCATCTCCTTCCATCTTGTCTCATTCTGCAACTATGTGCCCACTCATTACTGACTGCCATCACTCATCTCCTTCCATCTTGTCTCATTCTACAACTATGTGCTCACTCATTACTGACACCCATCACTCATCTCCTTCCATCTTGTCTCATTCTGCAACTATGTGCTCACTCATTACTGACTCCCATCACTCATCTCCTTCCATCTTGTCTCATTCTGCAACTATGTGCCCACTCAATACTGACTCCCATCACTCATCTCCTTCCATCTTGTCTCATTCTGCAACTATGTGCCCACTCATTACTGACTCCCATCACTCATCTCCTTCCATCTTGTCCCATTCTGCAACTATGTGCTCACTCATTACTGACTCCCATCACTCATCTCCTTCCATCTTGTCTCATTCTGCAACTATGTGCCCACTCATTACTGACTCCCATCACTCATCTCCTTCCATCTTGTCCCATTCTGCAACTATGTTCTCACTCATTACTGACTCCCATCACTCATCTCCTTCCATCTTGTCCCATTCTGCAACTATGTGCCCACTCATTACTGACTCCCATCACTCATCTCCTTCCATCTTGTCTCATTCTGCAACTATGTGCTCACTCATTACTGACTCCCATCACTCATCTCCTTCCATCTTGTCTCATTCTGCAACTATGTGCTCACTCATTACTGACTCCCATCACTCATCTCCTTCCATCTTGTCTCATTCTGCAACTATGTGCCCACTCATTACAGACTCCCATCACTCATCTCCTTCCATCTTGTCCCATTCTGCAACTATGTGCCCACTCATTACTGACTCCCATCACTCATCTCCTTCCATCTTGTCTCATTCTGCAACTATGTGCTCACTCATTACTGACTCCCATCCCTCATCTCCTTCCATATTGTCCCATTCTGCAACTATGTGCTCACTCATTGCTGACTCCCATCACTCATCTCCTTCCATCTTGTCTCATTCTGCAACTATGTGCTCACTCATTACTGACTCCCATCACTCATCTCCTTCCATCTTGTCTCATTCTGCAACTATGTGCCCACTCATTGCTGACTCCCATCACTCATCTCCTTCCATCTTGTCTCATTCTGCAACTATGTGCACACTCATTACTGACTCCCATCACTCATCTCCTTCCATCTTGTCTCATTCTGCAACTATGTGCCCACTCATTGCTGACTCCCATCACTCATCTCCTTCCATCTTGTCTCATTCTGCAACTATGTGCCCACTCATTGCTGACTCCCATCACTCATCTCCTTCCATCTTGTCCCATTCTGCAACTATGTGCTCACTCATTACTGACTCCCATCACTCATCTCCTTCCATCTTGTCTCATTCTGCAACTATGTGCTCACTCATTGCTGACTCCCATCACTCATCTCCTTCCATCTTGTCTCATTCTGCAACTATGTGCTCACTCATTGCTGACTCCCATCACTCATCTCCTTCCATCTTGTCCCATTCTGCAACTATGTGTCCACTCATTACTGACTCCCATCACTCATCTCCTTCCATCTTGTCTCATTCTGCAACTATGTGCTCACTCATTGCTGACTCCCATCACTCATCTCCTTCCATCTTGTCTCATTCTGCAACTATGTGCTCACTCATTGCTGACTCCCATCACTCATCTCCTTCCATCTAGTCTCATTCTGCAACTATGTGCTCACTCATTACTGACTCCCATCACTCATCTCCTTCCATCTTGTCTCATTCTGCAACTATGTGCTCACTCATTACTGACTCCCATCACTCATCTCCTTCCATCTTGTCTCATTCTGCAACTATGTGCTCACTCATTACTGACTCCCATCACTCATCTCCTTCCATCTTGTCTCATTCTGCAACTATGTGCCCACTCATTACTGACTCCCATCACTCATCTCCTTCCATCTTCTCTCATTCTGCAACTATGTGCCCACTCATTGCTGACTCCAATCACTCATCTCCTTCCATCTTGTCCCATTCTGCAACTATGTGCCCACTCATTACTGACTCCCATCACTCATCTCCTTCCATCTTGTCTCATTCTGCAACTATGTGCTCACTCATTACTGACTCCCATCACTCATCTCCTTCCATCTTGTCCCATTCTGCAACTATGTGCTCACTCATTGCTGACTCCTATCACTCATCTCCTTCCATCTTGTCCCATTCTGCAACTATGTGCTCACTCATTACTGACTCCCATCACTCATCTCCTTCCATCTTGTCCCATTCTGCAACTATGTGCCCACTCATTGCTGACTCCCATCACTCATCTCCTTCCATCTTGTCTCATTCTGCAACTATGTGCTCACTCATTACTGACTCCCATCACTCATCTCCTTCCATCTTGTCTCATTCTGCAACTATGTGCTCACTCATTACTGACTCCCATCACTCATCTCCTTCCATCTTGTCCCATTCTGCAACTATGTGCTCACTCATTACTGACTCCCATCACTCATCTCCTTCCATCTTGTCCCATTCTGCAACTATGTGCTCACTCATTACTGACTCCCATCACTCATCTCCTTCCATCTTGTCCCATTCTGCAACTATGTGCTCACTCATTACTGACTCCCATCACTCATCTCCTTCCATCTTGTCTCATTCTGCAACTATGTGCTCACTCATTGCTGACTCCCATCACTCATCTCCTTCCATCTTGTCTCATTCTGCAACTATGTGCTCACTCATTGCTGACTCCCATCACTCATCTCCTTCCATCTTGTCCCATTCTGCAACTATGTGTCCACTCATTACTGACTCCCATCACTCATCTCCTTCCATCTTGTCTCATTCTGCAACTATGTGCTCACTCATTGCTGACTCCCATCACTCATCTCCTTCCATCTTGTCTCATTCTGCAACTATGTGCTCACTCATTGCTGACTCCCATCACTCATCTCCTTCCATCTAGTCTCATTCTGCAACTATGTGCTCACTCATTACTGACTCCCATCACTCATCTCCTTCCATCTTGTCTCATTCTGCAACTATGTGCTCACTCATTACTGACTCCCATCACTCATCTCCTTCCATCTTGTCTCATTCTGCAACTATGTGCTCACTCATTACTGACTCCCATCACTCATCTCCTTCCATCTTGTCTCATTCTGCAACTATGTGCCCACTCATTACTGACTCCCATCACTCATCTCCTTCCATCTTCTCTCATTCTGCAACTATGTGCCCACTCATTGCTGACTCCAATCACTCATCTCCTTCCATCTTGTCCCATTCTGCAACTATGTGCCCACTCATTACTGACTCCCATCACTCATCTCCTTCCATCTTGTCTCATTCTGCAACTATGTGCTCACTCATTACTGACTCCCATCACTCATCTCCTTCCATCTTGTCCCATTCTGCAACTATGTGCTCACTCATTGCTGACTCCTATCACTCATCTCCTTCCATCTTGTCCCATTCTGCAACTATGTGCTCACTCATTACTGACTCCCATCACTCATCTCCTTCCATCTTGTCCCATTCTGCAACTATGTGCCCACTCATTGCTGACTCCCATCACTCATCTCCTTCCATCTTGTCTCATTCTGCAACTATGTGCTCACTCATTACTGACTCCCATCACTCATCTCCTTCCATCTTGTCTCATTCTGCAACTATGTGCTCACTCATTACTGACTCCCATCACTCATCTCCTTCCATCTTGTCCCATTCTGCAACTATGTGCTCACTCATTACTGACTCCCATCACTCATCTCCTTCCATCTTGTCCCATTCTGCAACTATGTGCTCACTCATTACTGACTCCCATCACTCATCTCCTTCCATCTTGTCCCATTCTGCAACTATGTGCTCACTCATTACTGACTCCCATCACTCATCTCCTTCCATCTTGTCTCATTCTGCAACTATGTGCCCACTCATTACTGACTCCCATCACTCATCTCCTTCCATCTTGTCTCATTCTGCAACTATGTGCTCACTCATTACTGACTCCCATCACTCATCTCCTTCCATCTTGTCTCATTCTGCAACTATGTGCACACTCATTACTGACTCCCATCACTCATCTCCTTCCATCTTGTCTCATTCTGCAACTATGTGCTCACTCATTACTGACTCCCATCACTCATCTCCTTCCATCTTGTCCCATTCTGCAACTATGTGCTCACTCATTACTGACTCCCATCACTCATCTCCTTCCATCTTGTCTCATTCTGCAACTATGTGCCCACTCATTACTGACTCCCATCACTCATCTCCTTCCATCTTGTCTCATTCTGCAACTATGTGCTCACTCATTGCTGACTCCCATCACTCATCTCCTTCCATCTTGTCCCATTCTGCAACTATGTGCTCACTCATTACTGACTCCCATCACTCATCTCCTTCCATCTTGTCTCATTCTGCAACTATGTGCTCACTCATTGCTGACTCCCATCACTCATCTCCTTCCATCTTGTTCCATTCTGCAACTATGTGCCCACTCATTACTGACTCCCATCACTCATCTCCTTCCATCTTGTCTCATTCCGCAACTATGTGCCCACTCATTACTGACTCCCATCACTCATCTCCTTCCATCTTGTCTCATTCTGCAACTATGTGCTCACTCATTACTGACTGCCATCACTCATCTCCTTCCATCTTGTCTCATTCTGCAACTACAGTATGTGCTCACTCATTACTGACTGCCATCACTCATCTCCTTCCTTCTTGTCTCATTCTGCAACTATGTGCTCACTCATTACTGACTCCCATCACTCATCTCCTTCCATCTTGTCTCATTCTGCAACTATGTGCTCACTCATTACTGACTCCCATCACTCATCTCCTTCCATCTTGTCTCATTCTGCAACTATGTGCTCACTCATTACTGACTCCCATCACTCATCTCCTTCCATCTTGTCTCATTCTGCAACTATGTGCCCACTCATTGCTGACTCCCATCACTCATCTCCTTCCATCTTGTCCCATTCTGCAACTATGTGCTCACTCATTGCTGACTCCCATCACTCATCTCCTTCCATCTTGTCTCATTCTGCAACTATGTGCACACTCATTACTGACTCCCATCACTCATCTCCTTCCATCTTGTCCCATTCTGCAACTATGTGCTCACTCATTGCTGACTCCCATCACTCATCTCCTTCCATCTTGTCTCGTTCTGCAACTATGTGCTCACTCATTACTGACTCCCATCACTCATCTCCTTCCATCTTGTCCCATTCTGCAACTATGTGCACACTCATTACTGACTCCCATCACTCATCTCCTTCCATCTTGTCTTATTCTGCAACTATGTGCACACTCATTGCTGACTCCCATCACTCATCTCCTTCCATCTTGTCTCATTCTGCAACTATGTGCACACTCATTGCTGACTCCCATCACTCATCTCCTTCCATCTTGTCTCATTCTGCAACTATGTGCTCACTCATTACTGACTCCCATAACTCATCTCCTTCCATCTTGTCTCATTCTGCAACTATGTGCCCACTCATTACTGACTCCCATCACTCATCTCCTTCCATCTTGTCTCATTCTGCAACTATGTGCTCACTCATTGCTGACTCCCATCACTCATCTCCTTCCATCTTGTCTCATTCTGGAACTATGTGCCCACTCATTACTGACTCCCATCACTCATCTCCTTCCATCTTGTCTCATTCTGCAACTATGTGCTCACTCATTACTGACTCCCATCACTCATCTCCTTCCATCTTGTCTCATTCTGCAACTATGTGCCCACTCATTACTGACTCCCATCACTTATCTCCTTCCATCTTGTCTCATTCTGCAACTATGTGCTCACTCATTGCTGACTCCCATCACTCATCTCCTTCCATCTTGTCTCATTCTGCAACTATGTGCCCACTCATTACTGACTCCCATCACTCATCTCCTTCCATCTTGTCTCATTCTGCAACTATGTGCTCACTCATTGCTGACTCCCATCACTCATCTCCTTCCATCTTGTCTCATTCTGCAACTATGTGCTCACTCATTGCTGACTCCCATCACTCATCTCCTTCCATCTTGTCTCATTCTGCAACTATGTGCACACTCATTGCTGACTCCCATCACTCATCTCCTTCCATCTTGTCTCATTCTGCAACTATGTGCCCACTCATTACTGACTCCCATCACTCATCTCCTTCCATCTTGTCTCATTCTGCAACTATGTGCTCACTCATTACTGACTCCCATCACTCATCTCCTTCCATCTTGTCCCATTCTGCAACTATGTGCTCACTCATTACTGACTCCCATCACTCATCTCCTTCCATCTTGTCTCATTCTGCAACTATGTGCCCACTCATTACTGACTCCCATCACTCATCTCCTTCCATCTTGTCTCATTCTGCAACTATGTGCTCACTCATTACTGACTCCCATCACTCATCTCCTTCCATCTTGTCCCATTCTGCAACTATGTGCTCACTCATTACTGACTCCCATCACTCATCTCCTTCCATCTTGTCTCATTCTGCAACTATGTGCCCACTCATTACTGACTCCCATCACTCATCTCCTTCCATCTTGTCTCATTCTGCAACTATGTGCTCACTCATTGCTGACTCCCATCACTCATCTCCTTCCATCTTGTTCCATTCTGCAACTATGTGCCCACTCATTACTGACTCCCATCACTCATCTCCTTCCATCTTGTCTCATTCCGCAACTATGTGCCCACTCATTACTGACTCCCATCACTCATCTCCTTCCATCTTGTCTCATTCTGCAACTATGTGCTCACTCATTACTGACTGCCATCACTCATCTCCTTCCATCTTGTCTCATTCTGCAACTACAGTATGTGCTCACTCATTACTGACTGCCATCACTCATCTCCTTCCTTCTTGTCTCATTCTGCAACTATGTGCTCACTCATTACTGACTCCCATCACTCATCTCCTTCCATCTTGTCTCATTCTGCAACTATGTGCTCACTCATTACTGACTCCCATCACTCATCTCCTTCCATCTTGTCTCATTCTGCAACTATGTGCTCACTCATTACTGACTCCCATCACTCATCTCCTTCCATCTTGTCTCGTTCTGCAACTATGTGCCCACTCATTGCTGACTCCCATCACTCATCTCCTTCCATCTTGTCCCATTCTGCAACTATGTGCTCACTCATTGCTGACTCCCATCACTCATCTCCTTCCATCTTGTCTCATTCTGCAACTATGTGCACACTCATTACTGACTCCCATCACTCATCTCCTTCCATCTTGTCTCATTCTGCAACTATGTGCTCACTCATTGCTGACTCCCATCACTCATCTCCTTCCATCTTGTCTCGTTCTGCAACTATGTGCTCACTCATTACTGACTCCCATCACTCATCTCCTTCCATCTTGTCCCATTCTGCAACTATGTGCACACTCATTACTGACTCCCATCACTCATCTCCTTCCATCTTGTCTAATTCTGCAACTATGTGCACACTCATTGCTGACTCCCATCACTCATCTCCTTCCATCTTGTCTCATTCTGCAACTATGTGCACACTCATTGCTGACTCCCATCACTCATCTCCTTCCATCTTGTCTCATTCTGCAACTATGTGCTCACTCATTACTGACTCCCATAACTCATCTCCTTCCATCTTGTCTCATTCTGCAACTATGTGCCCACTCATTACTGACTCCCATCACTCATCTCCTTCCATCTTGTCTCATTCTGCAACTATGTGCTCACTCATTGCTGACTCCCATCACTCATCTCCTTCCATCTTGTCTCATTCTGGAACTATGTGCCCACTCATTACTGACTCCCATCACTCATCTCCTTCCATCTTGTCTCATTCTGCAACTATGTGCTCACTCATTACTGACTCCCATCACTCATCTCCTTCCATCTTGTCTCATTCTGCAACTATGTGCCCACTCATTACTGACTCCCATCACTTATCTCCTTCCATCTTGTCTCATTCTGCAACTATGTGCTCACTCATTGCTGACTCCCATCACTCATCTCCTTCCATCTTGTCTCATTCTGCAACTATGTGCCCACTCATTACTGACTCCCATCACTCATCTCCTTCCATCTTGTCCCATTCTGCAACTATGTGCCCACTCATTGCTGACTCCCATCAATCATCTCCTTCCATCTTGTCTCATTCTGCAACTATGTGCCCACTCATTGCTGACTCCCATCACTCATCTCCTTCCATCTTGTCTCATTCTGCAACTATGTGCTCACTCATTACTGACTCCCATCACTCATCTCCTTCCATCTTGTCTCATTCTGCAACTATGTGCACACTCATTACTGACTCCCATCACTCATCTCCTTCCAACTTGTCTCATTCTGCAACTATGTGCTCACTCATTGTTGACTCCCATCACTCATCTCCTTCCATCTTGTCTCATTCTGCAACTATGTGCTCACTCATTGCTGACTCCCATCACTCATCTCCTTCCATCTTGTCTCATTCTGCAACTATGTGCTCACTCATTACTGACTCCCATCACTAATCTCCCTCTATCTTGTCTCATTCTGCAACTATGTGCCCACTCATTACTGACTCCCATCACTCATCTCCTTCCATCTTGTCTCATTCTGCAACTATGTGCTCACTCATTGCTGACTCCCATCAATCATCTCCTTCCATCTTGTCTAATTCTGCAACTATGTGCCCACTCATTGCTGACTCCCATCACTCATCTCCTTCCATCTTGTCTCATTCTGCAACTATGTGATCACTCATTTCTGACTGCCATCACTCATCTCCTTCCATCTTGTCCCATTCTGCAACTATGTGCTCACTCATTACTGACTCCCATCACTCATCTCCTTCCATCTTGTCTCATTCTGCAACTATGTGCCCACTCATTACTGACTCCCATCACTCATCTCCTTCCATCTTGTCCCATTCTGCAACTATGTGCTCACTCATTACTGACTCCCATCACTCATCTCCTTCCATCTTGTCTCATTCTGCAACTATGTGCACACTCATTACTGACTCCCATCACTCATCTCCTTCCATCTTGTCTCATTCTGCAACTATGTGCTCACTCATTACTGACTCCCATCACTCATCTCCTTCCATCTTGTCTCATTCTGTAACTATGTGCTCACTCATTGCTGACTCCCATCACTCATCTCCTTCCATCTTGTCTCATTCTGCAACTATGTGCACACTCATTACTGACTCCCATCACTCATCTCCTTCCATCTTGTCTCATTCTGCAACTATGTGCTCACTCATGCTGACTCCCATCACTCATCTCCTTCCATCTTGTCTCATTCTGCAACTATGTGCCCACTCATTACTGACTCCCATCACTCATCTCCTTCCATCTTGTCTCATTCTGCAACTATGTGCTTACTCATTACTGACTCCCATCACTCATCTCCTTCCATCTTGTCTCATTCTGCAACTATGTGCTCACTCATTACTGACTCCCATCACTCATCTCCTTCCATCTTGTCTCATTCTGCAACTATGTGCTCACTCGTTGCTGACTCCCATCACTCATCTCCTTCCATCTTGTCTCATTCTGCAACTATGTGACCACTCATTGCTGACTCCCATCAATCATCTCCTTCCATCTTGTCCCATTCTGCAACTATGTGCTCACTCATTACTGACTCCCATCACTCATCTCCTTCCATCTTGTCTCATTCTGCAACTATGTGCCCACTCATTACTGACTCCCATCACTCATCTCCTTCCATCTTGTCTCATTCTGCAACTATGTGCTCACTCATTGCTGACTCCCATCACTCATCTCCTTCCATCTTGTCCCATTCTGCAACTATGTGCTCACTCATTACTGACTCCCATCACTCATCTCCTTCCATCTTGTCTCATTCTGCAACTATGTGTCCACTCATTGCTGACTCCCATCACTCATCTCCTTCCATCTTGTCCCATTCTGAAACTATGTGCTCACTCATTACTGACTCCCATCACTCATCTCCTTCCATCTTGTCTCATTCTGCAACTATGTGCCCACTCATTACTGACTCCCATCACTCATCTCCTTCCATCTTGTCCCATTCTGCAACTATGTGCTCACTCATTACTGACTCCCATCACTCATCTCCTTCCATCTTGTCTCATTCTGCAACTATGTGCTCACTCATTGCTGACTCCCATCACTCATCTCCTTCCATCTTGTCCCATTCTGCAACTATGTGCTCACTCATTACTGACTCCCATCACTCATCTCCTTCCATCTTGTCTCATTCTGCAACTATGTGCACACTCATTGCTGACTCCCATCACTCATCTCCTTCCATCTTGTCTCATTCTGCAACTATGTGCCCACTCATTACTGACTCCCATCACTCATCTCCTTCCATCTTGTCTCATTCTGCAACTATGTGCTCACTCATTACTGACTCCCATCACTCATCTCCTTCCATCTTGTCTCATACTGCAACTATGTGCCCACTCATTACCGACTCCCATCACTCATCTCCTTCCATCTTGTCAACTATGTGCCCACTCATTGCTGACTCCCATCACTCATCTCCTTCCATCTTGTCTCATTCTGCAACTATGTGCTCACTCATTACTGACTCCCATCACTCATCTCCTTCCATCTTGTCTCATTCTGCAACTATGTGCTCACTCATTACTGACTCCCATCACTCACCTCCTTCCATCTTGTCTCATTCTGCAACTATGTGCCCACTCATTGCTGACTTCCATCACTCATCTCCTTCCATCTTGTCTCATTCTGCAACTATGTGCCCACTCATTACTGACTGCCATCACTCATCTCCTTCCATCTTGTCTCATTCTGCAACTATGTGCCTACTCATTGCTGACTCCCATCACTCATCTCCTTCCATCTTGTCTCATTCTGCAACTATGTGCTCACTCATTGCTGACTCCCATCACTCATCTCCTTCCATCTTGTCTCATTCTGCAACTATGTGCTCACTCATTACTGACTCCCATCACTCATCTCCTTCCATCTTGTCTCATTCTGCAACTATGTGCTCACTCATTACTGACTCCCATCACTCATCTCCCTCCATCTTGTCCCATTCTGCAACTATGTGCACACTCATTGCTGACTCCCATCACTCATCTCCTTCCATCTTGTCTCATTCTGCAACTATGTGCCCACTCATTACTGACTGCCATCACTCATCTCCTTCCATCTTGTCTCATTCTGCAACTATGTGCCCACTCATTACTGACTCCCATCACTCATCTCCTTCCATCTTGTCTCATTCTGCAACTATGTGCTCACTCATTGCTGACTCCCATCAATCATCTCCTTCCATCTTGTCCCATTCTGCAACTATGTGCTCACTCATTACTGACTCCCATCACTCATCTCCTTCCATCTTGTCTCATTCTGCAACTATGTGCCCACTCATTACTGACTCCCATCACTCATCTCCTTCCATCTTGTCTCATTCTGCAACTATGTGCTCACTCATTGCTGACTCCCATCACTCATCTCCTTCCATCTTGTCCCATTCTGCAACTATGTGCTCACTCATTACTGACTCCCATCACTCATCTCCTTCCATCTTGTCTCATTCTGCAACTATGTGTCCACTCATTGCTGACTCCCATCACTCATCTCCTTCCATCTTGTCCCATTCTGAAACTATGTGCTCACTCATTACTGACTCCCATCACTCATCTCCTTCCATCTTGTCTCATTCTGCAACTATGTGCCCACTCATTACTGACTCCCATCACTCATCTCCTTCCATCTTGTCCCATTCTGCAACTATGTGACCACTCATTACTGACTCCCATCACTCATCTCCTTCCATCTTGTCTCATTCTGCAACTATGTGCTCACTCATTGCTGACTCCCATCACTCATCTCCTTCCATCTTGTCCCATTCTGCAACTATGTGCTCACTCATTACTGACTCCCATCACTCATCTCCTTCCATCTTGTCCCATTCTGCAACTATGTGCTCACTCATTACTGACTCCCATCACTCATCTCCTTCCATCTTGTCTCATTCTGCAACTATGTGCACACTCATTGCTGACTCCCATCACTCATCTCCTTCCATCTTGTCTCATTCTGCAACTATGTGCCCACTCATTACTGACTCCCATCACTCATCTCCTTCCATCTTGTCTCATTCTGCAACTATGTGCTCACTCATTACTGACTCCCATCACTCATCTCCTTCCATCTTGTCTCATACTGCAACTATGTGCCCACTCATTACCGACTCCCATCACTCATCTCCTTCCATCTTGTCAACTATGTGCCCACTCATTGCTGACTCTCATCACTCATCTCCTTCCATCTTGTCTCATTCTGCAACTATGTGCTCACTCATTACTGACTCCCATCACTCATCTCCTTCCATCTTGTCTCATTCTGCAACTATGTGACCACTCATTGCTGACTCCCATCAATCATCTCCTTCCATCTTGTCCCATTCTGCAACTATGTGCTCACTCATTACTGACTCCCATCACTCATCTCCTTCCATCTTGTCTCATTCTGCAACTATGTGCCCACTCATTACTGACTCCCATCACTCATCTCCTTCCATCTTGTCTCATTCTGCAACTATGTGCTCACTCATTGCTGACTCCCATCACTCATCTCCTTCCATCTTGTCCCATTCTGCAACTATGTGCTCACTCATTACTGACTCCCATCACTCATCTCCTTCCATCTTGTCTCATTCTGCAACTATGTGCCCACTCATTACTGACTCCCATCACTCATCTCCTTCCATCTTGTCCCATTCTGAAACTATGTGCTCACTCATTACTGACTCCCATCACTCATCTCCTTCCATCTTGTCTCATTCTGCAACTATGTGCCCACTCATTACTGACTCCCATCACTCATCTCCTTCCATCTTGTCCCATTCTGCAACTATGTGACCACTCATTACTGACTCCCATCACTCATCTCCTTCCATCTTGTCTCATTCTGCAACTATGTGCTCACTCATTGCTGACTCCCATCACTCATCTCCTTCCATCTTGTCCCATTCTGCAACTATGTGCTCACTCATTACTGACTCCCATCACTCATCTCCTTCCATCTTGTCTCATTCTGCAACTATGTGCACACTCATTGCTGACTCCCATCACTCATCTCCTTCCATCTTGTCTCATTCTGCAACTATGTGCCCACTCATTGCTGACTCCCATCACTCATCTCCTTCCATCTTGTCTCATTCTGCAACTATGTGCCCACTCATTACTGACTCCCATCACTCATCTCCTTCCATCTTGTCTCATTCTGCAACTATGTGCCCACTCATTACCGACTCCCATCACTCATCTCCTTCCATCTTGTCAACTATGTGCCCACTCATTGCTGACTCCCATCACTCATCTCCTTCCATCTTGTCTCATTCTGCAACTATGTGCTCACTCATTACTGACTCCCATCACTCATCTCCTTCCATCTTGTCTCATTCTGCAACTATGTGCCCACTCATTACTGACTCCCATCACTCATCTCCTTCCATCTTGTCTCATTCTGCAACTATGTGCCCACTCATTGCTGACTCCCATCACTCATCTCCTTCCATCTTGTCTCATTCTGCAACTATGTGCCCACTCATTACTGACTGCCATCACTCATCTCCTTCCATCTTGTCTCATTCTGCAACTATGTGCCTACTCATTGCTGACTCCCATCACTCATCTCCTTCCATCTTGTCTCATTCTGCAACTATGTGCTCACTCATTGCTGACTCCCATCACTCATCTCCTTCCATCTTGTCTCATTCTGCAACTATGTGCTCACTCATTACTGACTCCCATCACTCATCTCCTTCCATCTTGTCTCATTCTGCAACTATGTGCTCACTCATTACTGACTCCCATCACTCATCTCCCTCCATCTTGTCCCATTCTGCAACTATGTGCACACTCATTGCTGACTCCCATCACTCATCTCCTTCCATCTTGTCTCATTCTGCAACTATGTGCCCACTCATTACTGACTGCCATCACTCATCTCCTTCCATCTTGTCTCATTCTGCAACTATGTGCTCACTCATTACTGACTCCCATCACTCATCTCCTTCCATCTTGTCTCATTCTGCAACTATGTGCTCACTCATTACTGACTCCCATCACTCATCTCCTTCCATCTTGTCTCATTCTGCAACTATGTGCCCACTCATTACTGACTCCCATCACTCATCTCCTTCCATCTTGTCTCATTCTGCAACTATGTGCCCACTCAATACTGACTCCCATCACTCATCTCCTTCCATCTTGTCTCATTCTGCAACTATGTGCCCACTCAATACTGACTCCCATCACTCATCTCCTTCCATCTTGTCTCATTCTGCAACTATGTGCCCACTCATTACTGACTCCCATCACTCATCTCCTTCCATCTTGTCCCATTCTGCAACTATGTGCTCACTCATTACTGACTCCCATCACTCATCTCCTTCCATCTTGTCTCATTCTGCAACTATGTGCCCACTCATTACTGACTCCCATCACTCATCTCCTTCCATCTTGTCCCATTCTGCAACTATGTTCTCACTCATTACTGACTCCCATCACTCATCTCCTTCCATCTTGTCCCATTCTGCAACTATGTGCCCACTCATTACTGACTCCCATCACTCATCTCCTTCCATCTTGTCTCATTCTGCAACTATGTGCTCACTCATTACTGACTCCCATCACTCATCTCCTTCCATCTTGTCTCATTCTGCAACTATGTGCTCACTCATTACTGACTCCCATCACTCATCTCCTTCCATCTTGTCTCATTCTGCAACTATGTGCCCACTCATTACAGACTCCCATCACTCATCTCCTTCCATCTTGTCCCATTCTGCAACTATGTGCCCACTCATTACTGACTCCCATCACTCATCTCCTTCCATCTTGTCTCATTCTGCAACTATGTGCTCACTCATTACTGACTCCCATCCCTCATCTCCTTCCATATTGTCCCATTCTGCAACTATGTGCTCACTCATTGCTGACTCCCATCACTCATCTCCTTCCATCTTGTCTCATTCTGCAACTATGTGCTCACTCATTACTGACTCCCATCACTCATCTCCTTCCATCTTGTCTCATTCTGCAACTATGTGCCCACTCATTGCTGACTCCCATCACTCATCTCCTTCCATCTTGTCTCATTCTGCAACTATGTGCACACTCATTACTGACTCCCATCACTCATCTCCTTCCATCTTGTCTCATTCTGCAACTATGTGCCCACTCATTGCTGACTCCCATCACTCATCTCCTTCCATCTTGTCTCATTCTGCAACTATGTGCCCACTCATTGCTGACTCCCATCACTCATCTCCTTCCATCTTGTCCCATTCTGCAACTATGTGCTCACTCATTACTGACTCCCATCACTCATCTCCTTCCATCTTGTCTCATTCTGCAACTATGTGCTCACTCATTGCTGACTCCCATCACTCATCTCCTTCCATCTTGTCTCATTCTGCAACTATGTGCTCACTCATTGCTGACTCCCATCACTCATCTCCTTCCATCTTGTCCCATTCTGCAACTATGTGTCCACTCATTACTGACTCCCATCACTCATCTCCTTCCATCTTGTCTCATTCTGCAACTATGTGCTCACTCATTGCTGACTCCCATCACTCATCTCCTTCCATCTTGTCTCATTCTGCAACTATGTGCTCACTCATTGCTGACTCCCATCACTCATCTCCTTCCATCTAGTCTCATTCTGCAACTATGTGCTCACTCATTACTGACTCCCATCACTCATCTCCTTCCATCTTGTCTCATTCTGCAACTATGTGCCCACTCATTACTGACTCCCATCACTCATCTCCTTCCATCTTGTCTCATTCTGCAACTATGTGCCCACTCATTGCTGACTCCCATCACTCATCTCCTTCCATCTTGTCCCATTCTGCAACTATGTGCCCACTCATTACTGACTACCATCACTCATCTCCTTCCATCTTGTCTCATTCTGCAACTATGTGCACAGTCATTACTGACTCCCATCACTCATCTCCTTCCATCTTGTCTCATTCTGCAACTATGTGCTCACTCATTACTGACTCCCATCACTCATCTCCTTCCATCTTGTCTCATTCTGCAACTATGTGCTCACTCATTACTGACTCCCATCACTCATCTCCTTCCATCTTGTCTCATTCTGCAACTATGTGCCCACTCATTGCTGACTCCCATCACTCATCTCCTTCCATCTTGTCTCATTCTGCAACTATGTGCTCACTCATTGCTGACTCCCATCACTCATCTCCTTCCATCTTGTCTCATTCTGCAACTATGTGACCACTCATTACTGACTGCCATCACTCATCTCCTTCCATCTCGTCTCATTCTGCAACTATGTGCCCACTCATTACAGACTCCCATCACTCATCTCCTTCCATCTTGTCCCATTCTGCAACTATGTGCCCACTCATTACTGACTCCCATCACTCATCTCCTTCCATCTTGTCTCATTCTGCAACTATGTGCTCACTCATTACTGACTCCCATCCCTCATCTCCTTCCATATTGTCCCATTCTGCAACTATGTGCTCACTCATTGCTGACTCCCATCACTCATCTCCTTCCATCTTGTCTCATTCTGCAACTATGTGCTCACTCATTACTGACTCCCATCACTCATCTCCTTCCATCTTGTCTCATTCTGCAACTATGTGCCCACTCATTGCTGACTCCCATCACTCATCTCCTTCCATCTTGTCTCATTCTGCAACTATGTGCACACTCATTACTGACTCCCATCACTCATCTCCTTCCATCTTGTCTCATTCTGCAACTATGTGCCCACTCATTGCTGACTCCCATCACTCATCTCCTTCCATCTTGTCTCATTCTGCAACTATGTGCCCACTCATTGCTGACTCCCATCACTCATCTCCTTCCATCTTGTCCCATTCTGCAACTATGTGCTCACTCATTACTGACTCCCATCACTCATCTCCTTCCATCTTGTCTCATTCTGCAACTATGTGCTCACTCATTGCTGACTCCCATCACTCATCTCCTTCCATCTTGTCTCATTCTGCAACTATGTGCTCACTCATTGCTGACTCCCATCACTCATCTCCTTCCATCTTGTCCCATTCTGCAACTATGTGTCCACTCATTACTGACTCCCATCACTCATCTCCTTCCATCTTGTCTCATTCTGCAACTATGTGCTCACTCATTGCTGACTCCCATCACTCATCTCCTTCCATCTTGTCTCATTCTGCAACTATGTGCTCACTCATTGCTGACTCCCATCACTATCTCCTTCCATCTAGTCTCATTCTGCAACTATGTGCTCACTCATTACTGACTCCCATCACTCATCTCCTTCCATCTTGTCTCATTCTGCAACTATGTGCCCACTCATTACTGACTCCCATCACTCATCTCCTTCCATCTTGTCTCATTCTGCAACTATGTGCCCACTCATTGCTGACTCCCATCACTCATCTCCTTCCATCTTGTCCCATTCTGCAACTATGTGCCCACTCATTACTGACTACCATCACTCATCTCCTTCCATCTTGTCTCATTCTGCAACTATGTGCACAGTCATTACTGACTCCCATCACTCATCTCCTTCCATCTTGTCTCATTCTGCAACTATGTGCTCACTCATTACTGACTCCCATCACTCATCTCCTTCCATCTTGTCTCATTCTGCAACTATGTGCTCACTCATTACTGACTCCCATCACTCATCTCCTTCCATCTTGTCTCATTCTGCAACTATGTGCCCACTCATTGCTGACTCCCATCACTCATCTCCTTCCATCTTGTCTCATTCTGCAACTATGTGCTCACTCATTGCTGACTCCCATCACTCATCTCCTTCCATCTTGTCTCATTCTGCAACTATGTGACCACTCATTACTGACTGCCATCACTCATCTCCTTCCATCTCGTCTCATTCTGCAACTATGTGCCCACTCATTACTGACTCCCATCACTCATCTCCTTCCATCTTGTCTCATTCTGCAACTATGTGCTCACTCATTGCTGACTCCCATCACTCATCTCCTTCCATCTTGTCTCATTCTGCAACTATGTGCTCACTCATTACTGACTCCCATCACTCATCTCCTTCCATCTTGTCTCATTCTGCAACTATGTGCACACTCATTGCTGACTCCCATCACTCATCTCCTTCCATCTTGTCTCATTCTGCAACTATGTGCCCACTCATTACTGACTCCCATCACTCATCTCCTTCCATCTTGTCTCATTCTGCAACTATGTGCTCACTCATTACTGACTGCCATCACTCATCTCCTTCCATCTTGTCTCATACTGCAACTATGTGCCCACTCATTACCGACTCCCATCACTCATCTCCTTCCATCTTGTCAACTATGTGCCCACTCATTGCTGACTCCCATCACTCATCTCCTTCCATCTTGTCTCATTCTGCAACTATGTGCTCACTCATTACTGACTCCCATCACTCATCTCCTTCCATCTTGTCTCATTCTGCAACTATGTGCTCACTCATTACTGACTCCCATCACTCATCTCCTTCCATCTTGTCTCATTCTGCAACTATGTACCCACTCATTGCTGACTCCCATCACTCATCTCCTTCCATCTTGTCTCATTCTGCAACTATGTGCCCACTCATTACTGACTGCCATCACTCATCTCCTTCCATCTTGTCTCATTCTGCAACTATGTGCCTACTCATTGCTGACTCCCATCACTCATCTCCTTCCATCTTGTCTCATTCTGCAACTATGTGCTCACTCATTGCTGACTCCCATCACTCATCTCCTTCCATCTTGTCTCATTCTGCAACTATGTGCTCACTCATTACTGACTCCCATCACTCATCTCCTTCCATCTTGTCTCATTCTGCAACTATGTGCTCACTCATTACTGACTCCCATCACTCATCTCCCTCCATCTTGTCCCATTCTGCAACTATGTGCACACTCATTGCTGACTCCCATCACTCATCTCCTTCCATCTTGTCTCATTCTGCAACTATGTGCCCACTCATTACTGACTGCCATCACTCATCTCCTTCCATCTTGTCTCATTCTGCAACTATGTGCCCACTCATTACTGACTCCCATCACTCATCTCCTTCCATCTTGTCTCATTCTGCAACTATGTGCTCACTCATTGCTGACTCCCATCAATCATCTCCTTCCATCTTGTCCCATTCTGCAACTATGTGCTCACTCATTACTGACTCCCATCACTCATCTCCTTCCATCTTGTCTCATTCTGCAACTATGTGCCCACTCATTACTGACTCCCATCACTCATCTCCTTCCATCTTGTCTCATTCTGCAACTATGTGCTCACTCATTGCTGACTCCCATCACTCATCTCCTTCCATCTTGTCCCATTCTGCAACTATGTGCTCACTCATTACTGACTCCCATCACTCATCTCCTTCCATCTTGTCTCATTCTGCAACTATGTGCTCACTCATTACTGACTCCCATCACTCATCTCCTTCCATCTTGTCTCATTCTGCAACTATGTGCCCACTCATTACTGACTCCCATCACTCATCTCCTTCCATCTTGTCCCATTCTGCAACTATGTGACCACTCATTACTGACTCCCATCACTCATCTCCTTCCATCTTGTCCTATTCTGAAACTATGTGCTCACTCATTACTGACTCCCATCACTCATCTCCTTCCATCTTGTCTCATTCTGCAACTATGTGCCCACTCATTACTGACTCCCATCACTCATCTCCTTCCATCTTGTCCCATTCTGCAACTATGTGACCACTCATTACTGACTCCCATCACTCATCTCCTTCCATCTTGTCTCATTCTGCAACTATGTGCTCACTCATTGCTGACTCCCATCACTCATCTCCTTCCATCTTGTCCCATTCTGCAACTATGTGCTCACTCATTACTGACTCCCATCACTCATCTCCTTCCATCTTGTCTCATTCTGCAACTATGTGCACACTCATTGCTGACTCCCATCACTCATCTCCTTCCATCTTGTCTCATTCTGCAACTATGTGCCCACTCATTACTGACTCCCATCACTCATCTCCTTCCATCTTGTCTCATTCTGCAACTATGTGCTCACTCATTACTGACTCCCATCACTCATCTCCTTCCATCTTGTCTCATACTGCAACTATGTGCCCACTCATTACCGACTCCCATCACTCATCTCCTTCCATCTTGTCAACTATGTGCCCACTCATTGCTGACTCCCATCACTCATCTCCTTCCATCTTGTCTCATTCTGCAACTATGTGCTCACTCATTACTGACTCCCATCACTCATCTCCTTCCATCTTGTCTCATTCTGCAACTATGTGACCACTCATTGCTGACTCCCATCAATCATCTCCTTCCATCTTGTCCCATTCTGCAACTATGTGCTCACTCATTACTGACTCCCATCACTCATCTCCTTCCATCTTGTCTCATTCTGCAACTATGTGTCCACTCATTACTGACTGCCATCACTCATCTCCTTCCATCTTGTCTCATTCTGCAACTATGTGCTCACTCATTACTGACTCCCATCACTCATCTCCTTCCATCTTGTCCCATTCTGAAACTATGTGCTCACTCATTACTGACTCCCATCACTCATCTCCTTCCATCTTGTCTCATTCTGCAACTATGTGCCCACTCATTACTGACTCCCATCACTCATCTCCTTCCATCTTGTCCCATTCTGCAACTATGTGACCACTCATTACTGACTCCCATCACTCATCTCCTTCCATCTTGTCTCATTCTGCAACTATGTGCTCACTCATTGCTGACTCCCATCACTCATCTCCTTCCATCTTGTCTCATACTGCAACTATGTGCCCACTCATTACCGACTCCCATCACTCATCTCCTTCCATCTTGTCTCATTCTGCAACTATGTGCCCACTCATTGCTGACTCCCATCACTCATCTCCTTCCATCTTGTCTCATTCTGCAACTATGTGCTCACTCATTGCTGACTCCCATCACTCATCTCCTTCCATCTTGTCCCATTCTGCAACTATGTGCTCACTCATTACTGACTCCCATCACTCATCTCCTTCCATCTTGTCTCATTCTGCAACTATGTGTCCACTCATTGCTGACTCCCATCACTCATCTCCTTCCATCTTGTCCCATTCTGAAACTATGTGCTCACTCATTACTGACTCCCATCACTCATCTCCTTCCATCTTGTCTCATTCTGCAACTATGTGCCCACTCATTACTGACTCCCATCACTCATCTCCTTCCATCTTGTCCCATTCTGCAACTATGTGACCACTCATTACTGACTCCCATCACTCATCTCCTTCCATCTTGTCTCATTCTGCAACTATGTGCTCACTCATTGCTGACTCCCATCACTCATCTCCTTCCATCTTGTCCCATTCTGCAACTATGTGCTCACTCATTACTGACTCCCATCACTCATCTCCTTCCATCTTGTCTCATTCTGCAACTATGTGCACACTCATTGCTGACTCCCATCACTCATCTCCTTCCATCTTGTCTCATTCTGCAACTATGTGCCCACTCATTGCTGACTCCCATCACTCATCTCCTTCCATCTTGTCTCATTCTGCAACTATGTGCCCACTCATTACTGACTCCCATCACTCATCTCCTTCCATCTTGTCTCAATCTGCAACTATGTGCCCACTCATTACCGACTCCCATCACTCATCTCCTTCCATCTTGTCTCATTCTGCAACTATGTGCTCACTCATTACTGACTCCCATCACTCATCTCCTTCCATCTTGTCTCATTCTGCAACTATGTGCTCACTCATTACTGACTCCCATCACTCATCTCCTTCCATCTTGTCTCATTCTGCAACTATGTGCTCACTCATTACTGACTCCCATCACTCATCTCCTTCCATCTTGTCTCATACTGCAACTATGTGCCCACTCATTACCGACTCCCATCACTCATCTCCTTCCATCTTGTCAACTATGTGCCCACTCATTGCTGACTCCCATCACTCATCTCCTTCCATCTTGTCTCATTCTGCAACTATGTGCTCACTCATTACTGACTCCCATCACTCATCTCCTTCCATCTTGTCTCATTCTGCAACTATGTGACCACTCATTGCTGACTCCCATCAATCATCTCCTTCCATCTTGTCCCATTCTGCAACTATGTGCTCACTCATTACTGACTCCCATCACTCATCTCCTTCCATCTTGTCTCATTCTGCAACTATGTGTCCACTCATTACTGACTGCCATCACTCATCTCCTTCCATCTTGTCTCATTCTGCAACTATGTGCTCACTCATTACTGACTCCCATCACTCATCTCCTTCCATCTTGTCCCATTCTGAAACTATGTGCTCACTCATTACTGACTCCCATCACTCATCTCCTTCCATCTTGTCTCATTCTGCAACTATGTGCCCACTCATTACTGACTCCCATCACTCATCTCCTTCCATCTTGTCCCATTCTGCAACTATGTGACCACTCATTACTGACTCCCATCACTCATCTCCTTCCATCTTGTCTCATTCTGCAACTATGTGCTCACTCATTGCTGACTCCCATCACTCATCTCCTTCCATCTTGTCTCATACTGCAACTATGTGCCCACTCATTACCGACTCCCATCACTCATCTCCTTCCATCTTGTCTCATTCTGCAACTATGTGCCCACTCATTGCTGACTCCCATCACTCATCTCCTTCCATCTTGTCTCATTCTGCAACTATGTGCTCACTCATTGCTGACTCCCATCACTCATCTCCTTCCATCTTGTCCCATTCTGCAACTATGTGCTCACTCATTACTGACTCCCATCACTCATCTCCTTCCATCTTGTCTCATTCTGCAACTATGTGTCCACTCATTGCTGACTCCCATCACTCATCTCCTTCCATCTTGTCCCATTCTGAAACTATGTGCTCACTCATTACTGACTCCCATCACTCATCTCCTTCCATCTTGTCTCATTCTGCAACTATGTGCCCACTCATTACTGACTCCCATCACTCATCTCCTTCCATCTTGTCCCATTCTGCAACTATGTGACCACTCATTACTGACTCCCATCACTCATCTCCTTCCATCTTGTCTCATTCTGCAACTATGTGCTCACTCATTGCTGACTCCCATCACTCATCTCCTTCCATCTTGTCCCATTCTGCAACTATGTGCTCACTCATTACTGACTCCCATCACTCATCTCCTTCCATCTTGTCTCATTCTGCAACTATGTGCACACTCATTGCTGACTCCCATCACTCATCTCCTTCCATCTTGTCTCATTCTGCAACTATGTGCCCACTCATTGCTGACTCCCATCACTCATCTCCTTCCATCTTGTCTCATTCTGCAACTATGTGCCCACTCATTACTGACTCCCATCACTCATCTCCTTCCATCTTGTCTCAATCTGCAACTATGTGCCCACTCATTACCGACTCCCATCACTCATCTCCTTCCATCTTGTCTCATTCTGCAACTATGTGCTCACTCATTACTGACTCCCATCACTCATCTCCTTCCATCTTGTCTCATTCTGCAACTATGTGCTCACTCATTACTGACTCCCATCACTCATCTCCTTCCATCTTGTCTCATTCTGCAACTATGTGCCCACTCATTGCTGACTCCCATCACTCATCTCCTTCCATCTTGTCTCATTCTGCAACTATGTGCCCACTCATTACTGACTGCCATCACTCATCTCCTTCCATCTTGTCTCATTCTGCAACTATGTGCCTACTCATTGCTGACTCCCATCACTCATCTCCTTCCATCTTGTCTCATTCTGCAACTATGTGCTCACTCATTGCTGACTCCCATCACTCATCTCCTTCCATCTTGTCTCATTCTGCAACTATGTGCTCACTCATTACTGACTCCCATCACTCATCTCCTTCCATCTTGTCTCATTCTGCAACTATGTGCTCACTCATTACTGACTCCCATCACTCATCTCCCTCCATCTTGTCCCATTCTGCAACTATGTGCACACTCATTGCTGACTCCCATCACTCATCTCCTTCCATCTTGTCTCATTCTGCAACTATGTGCCCACTCATTGCTGACTCCCATCACTCATCTCCTTCCATCTTGTCTCATTCTGCAACTATGTGCCCACTCATTACTGACTGCCATCACTCATCTCCTTCAATCTTGTCTCATACTGCAACTATGTGCCCACTCATTACCGACTCCCATCACTCATCTCCTTCCATCTTGTCAACTATGTGCCCACTCATTGCTGACTCCCATCACTCATCTCCTTCCATCTTGTCTCATTCTGCAACTATGTGCTCACTCATTGCTGACTCCCATCACTCATCTCCTTCCATCTTGTCCCATTCTGCAACTATGTGCTCACTCATTACTGACTCCCATCACTCATCTCCTTCCATCTTGTCTCATTCTGCAACTATGTGTCCACTCATTGCTGACTCCCATCACTCATCTCCTTCCATCTTGTCCCATTCTGAAACTATGTGCTCACTCATTACTGACTCCCATCACTCATCTCCTTCCATCTTGTCTCATTCTGCAACTATGTGCCCACTCATTACTGACTCCCATCACTCATCTCCTTCCATCTTGTCCCATTCTGCAACTATGTGACCACTCATTACTGACTCCCATCACTCATCTCCTTCCATCTTGTCTCATTCTGCAACTATGTGCTCACTCATTGCTGACTCCCATCACTCATCTCCTTCCATCTTGTCCCATTCTGCAACTATGTGCTCACTCATTACTGACTCCCATCACTCATCTCCTTCCATCTTGTCTCATTCTGCAACTATGTGCACACTCATTGCTGACTCCCATCACTCATCTCCTTCCATCTTGTCTCATTCTGCAACTATGTGCCCACTCATTGCTGACTCCCATCACTCATCTCCTTCCATCTTGTCTCATTCTGCAACTATGTGCCCACTCATTACTGACTCCCATCACTCATCTCCTTCCATCTTGTCTCAATCTGCAACTATGTGCCCACTCATTACCGACTCCCATCACTCATCTCCTTCCATCTTGTCTCATTCTGCAACTATGTGCTCACTCATTACTGACTCCCATCACTCATCTCCTTCCATCTTGTCTCATTCTGCAACTATGTGCTCACTCATTACTGACTCCCATCACTCATCTCCTTCCATCTTGTCTCATTCTGCAACTATGTGCCCACTCATTGCTGACTCCCATCACTCATCTCCTTCCATCTTGTCTCATTCTGCAACTATGTGCCCACTCATTACTGACTGCCATCACTCATCTCCTTCCATCTTGTCTCATTCTGCAACTATGTGCCTACTCATTGCTGACTCCCATCACTCATCTCCTTCCATCTTGTCTCATTCTGCAACTATGTGCTCACTCATTGCTGACTCCCATCACTCATCTCCTTCCATCTTGTCTCATTCTGCAACTATGTGCTCACTCATTACTGACTCCCATCACTCATCTCCTTCCATCTTGTCTCATTCTGCAACTATGTGCTCACTCATTACTGACTCCCATCACTCATCTCCCTCCATCTTGTCCCATTCTGCAACTATGTGCACACTCATTGCTGACTCCCATCACTCATCTCCTTCCATCTTGTCTCATTCTGCAACTATGTGCCCACTCATTACTGACTGCCATCACTCATCTCCTTCCATCTTGTCTCATACTGCAACTATGTGCCCACTCATTACCGACTCCCATCACTCATCTCCTTCCATCTTGTCAACTATGTGCCCACTCATTGCTGACTCCCATCACTCATCTCCTTCCATCTTGTCTCATTCTGCAACTATGTGCTCACTCATTACTGACTCCCATCACTCATCTCCTTCCATCTTGTCTCATTCTGCAACTATGTGCTCACTCATTACTGACTCCCATCACTCATCTCCTTCCATCTTGTCTCATTCTGCAACTATGTACCCACTCATTGCTGACTCCCATCACTCATCTCCTTCCATCTTGTCTCATTCTGCAACTATGTGCCCACTCATTACTGACTGCCATCACTCATCTCCTTCCATCTTGTCTCATTCTGCAACTAAGTGCCTACTCATTGCTGACTCCCATCACTCATCTCCTTCCATCTTGTCTCATTCTGCAACTATGTGCTCACTCATTGCTGACTCCCATCACTCATCTCCTTCCATCTTGTCTCATTCTGCAACTATGTGCTCACTCATTACTGACTCCCATCACTCATCTCCTTCCATCTTGTCTCATTCTGCAACTATGTGCTCACTCATTACTGACTCCCATCACTCATCTCCCTCCATCTTGTCCCATTCTGCAACTATGTGCACACTCATTGCTGACTCCCATCACTCATCTCCTTCCATCTTGTCTCATTCTGCAACTATGTGCCCACTCATTACTGACTGCCATCACTCATCTCCTTCCATCTTGTCTCATTCTGCAACTATGTGCCCACTCATTACTGACTCCCATCACTCATCTCCTTCCATCTTGTCTCATTCTGCAACTATGTGCTCACTCATTGCT
Organism: Cladorhizidae sp. MBARI D1340-BT2; assembly: GCA_028752905.1. Classification (NCBI taxonomy): domain Eukaryota; kingdom Metazoa; phylum Porifera; class Demospongiae; order Poecilosclerida; family Cladorhizidae; species Cladorhizidae sp. MBARI D1340-BT2. Next base: position 43,224,763 of record JAQNBH010000017.1, on the reverse strand, counting down.
GACTCCCATCAATCATCTCCTTCCATCTTGTCCCATTCTGCAACTATGTGCTCACTCATTACTGACTCCCATCACTCATCTCCTTCCATCTTGTCTCATTCTGCAACTATGTGCCCACTCATTACTGACTCCCATCACTCATCTCCTTCCATCTTGTCTCATTCTGCAACTATGTGCTCACTCATTGCTGACTCCCATCACTCATCTCCTTCCATCTTGTCCCATTCTGCAACTATGTACTCACTCATTACTGACTCCCATCACTCATCTCCTTCCATCTTGTCTCATTCTGCAACTATGTGCTCACTCATTACTGACTCCCATCACTCATCTCCTTCCATCTTGTCTCATTCTGCAACTATGTGCCCACTCATTACTGACTCCCATCACTCATCTCCTTCCATCTTGTCCCATTCTGCAACTATGTGACCACTCATTACTGACTCCCATCACTCATCTCCTTCCATCTTGTCCTATTCTGAAACTATGTGCTCACTCATTACTGACTCCCATCACTCATCTCCTTCCATCTTGTCTCATTCTGCAACTATGTGCCCACTCATTACTGACTCCCATCACTCATCTCCTTCCATCTTGTCCCATTCTGCAACTATGTGACCACTCATTACTGACTCCCATCACTCATCTCCTTCCATCTTGTCTCATTCTGCAACTATGTGCTCACTCATTGCTGACTCCCATCACTCATCTCCTTCCATCTTGTCCCATTCTGCAACTATGTGCTCACTCATTACTGACTCCCATCACTCATCTCCTTCCATCTTGTCTCATTCTGCAACTATGTGCACACTCATTGCTGACTCCCATCACTCATCTCCTTCCATCTTGTCTCATTCTGCAACTATGTGCCCACTCATTACTGACTCCCATCACTCATCTCCTTCCATCTTGTCTCATTCTGCAACTATGTGCTCACTCATTACTGACTCCCATCACTCATCTCCTTCCATCTTGTCTCATACTGCAACTATGTGCCCACTCATTACCGACTCCCATCACTCATCTCCTTCCATCTTGTCAACTATGTGCCCACTCATTGCTGACTCCCATCACTCATCTCCTTCCATCTTGTCTCATTCTGCAACTATGTGCTCACTCATTACTGACTCCCATCACTCATCTCCTTCCATCTTGTCTCATTCTGCAACTATGTGACCACTCATTCCTGACTCCCATCAATCATCTCCTTCCATCTTGTCCCATTCTGCAACTATGTGCTCACTCATTACTGACTCCCATCACTCATCTCCTTCCATCTTGTCTCATTCTGCAACTATGTGTCCACTCATTACTGACTGCCATCACTCATCTCCTTCTATCTTGTCTCATTCTGCAACTATGTGCTCACTCATTACTGACTCCCATCACTCATCTCCTTCCATCTTGTCCCATTCTGAAACTATGTGCTCACTCATTACTGACTCCCATCACTCATCTCCTTCCATCTTGTCTCATTCTGCAACTATGTGCCCACTCATTACTGACTCCCATCACTCATCTCCTTCCATCTTGTCCCATTCTGCAACTATGTGACCACTCATTACTGACTCCCATCACTCATCTCCTTCCATCTTGTCTCATTCTGCAACTATGTGCTCACTCATTGCTGACTCCCATCACTCATCTCCTTCCATCTTGTCTCATACTGCAACTATGTGCCCACTCATTACCGACTCCCATCACTCATCTCCTTCCATCTTGTCTCATTCTGCAACTATGTGCCCACTCATTGCTGACTCCCATCACTCATCTCCTTCCATCTTGTCTCATTCTGCAACTATGTGCTCACTCATTGCTGACTCCCATCACTCATCTCCTTCCATCTTGTCCCATTCTGCAACTATGTGCTCACTCATTACTGACTCCCATCACTCATCTCCTTCCATCTTGTCTCATTCTGCAACTATGTATCCACTCATTGCTGACTCCCATCACTCATCTCCTTCCATCTTGTCCCATTCTGAAACTATGTGCTCACTCATTACTGACTCCCATCACTCATCTCCTTCCATCTTGTCTCATTCTGCAACTATGTGCCCACTCATTACTGACTCCCATCACTCATCTCCTTCCATCTTGTCCCATTCTGCAACTATGTGACCACTCATTACTGACTCCCATCACTCATCTCCTTCCATCTTGTCTCATTCTGCAACTATGTGCTCACTCATTGCTGACTCCCATCACTCATCTCCTTCCATCTTGTCCCATTCTGCAACTATGTGCTCACTCATTACTGACTCCCATCACTCATCTCCTTCCATCTTGTCTCATTCTGCAACTATGTGCACACTCATTGCTGACTCCCATCACTCATCTCCTTCCATCTTGTCTCATTCTGCAACTATGTGCCCACTCATTGCTGACTCCCATCACTCATCTCCTTCCATCTTGTCCCATTCTGCAACTATGTTCTCACTCATTACTGACTCCCATCACTCATCTCCTTCCATCTTGTCCCATTCTACAACTATGTGCCCACTCATTACTGACTCCCATCACTCATCTCCTTCCATCTTGTCTCATTCTGCAACTATGTGCTCACTCATTACTGACTCCCATCACTCATCTCCTTCCATCTTGTCTCATTCTGCAACTATGTGCCCACTCATTACAGACTCCCATCACTCATCTCCTTCCATCTTGTCCCATTCTGCAACTATGTGCCCACTCATTACTGACTCCCATCACTCATCTCCTTCCATCTTGTGTCATTCTGCAACTATGTGCTCACTCATTACTGACTCCCATCCCTCATCTCCTTCCATATTGTCCCATTCTGCAACTATGTGCTCACTCATTGCTGACTCCCATCACTCATCTCCTTCCATCTTGTCTCATTCTGCAACTATGTGCTCACTCATTACTGACTCCCATCACTCATCTCCTTCCATCTTGTCTCATTCTGCAACTATGTGCTCACTCATTACTGACTCCCATCACTCATCTCCTTCCATCTTGTCTCATTCTGCAACTATGTGCCCACTCATTGCTGACTCCCATCACTCATCTCCTTCCATCTTGTCTCATTCTGCAACTATGTGCACACTCATTACTGACTCCCATCACTCATCTCCTTCCATCTTGTCTCATTCTGCAACTATGTGCCCACTCATTGCTGACTCCCATCACTCATCTCCTTCCATCTTGTCTCATTCTGCAACTATGTGCCCACTCATTGCTGACTCCCATCACTCATCTCCTTCCATCTTGTCCCATTCTGCAACTATGTGCTCACTCATTACTGACTCCCATCACTCATCTCCTTCCATCTTGTCTCATTCTGCAACTATGTGCTCACTCATTACTGACTCCCATCACTCATCTCCTTCCATCTTGTCTCATTCTGCAACTATGTGCTCACTCATTGCTGACTCCCATCACTCATCTCCTTCCATCTTGTCTCATTCTGCAACTATGTGCCCACTAATTGCTGACTCCCATCACTCATCTCCTTCCATCTTGTCTCATTCTGCAACTATGTGCACACTCATTACTGACTCCCATCACTCATCTCCTTCCATCTTGTCTCATTCTGCAACTATGTGCCCACTCATTGCTGACTCCCATCACTCATCTCCTTCCATCTTGTCTCATTCTGCAACTATGTGCCCACTCATTGCTGACTCCCATCACTCATCTCCTTCCATCTTGTCCCATTCTGCTATGTGCTCACTCATTACTGACTCCCATCACTCATCTCCTTCCATCTTGTCTCATTCTGCAACTATGTTCTCACTCATTACTGACTCCCATCACTCATCTCCTTCCATCTTGTCTCATTCTGCAACTATGTGCTCACTCATTACTGACTCCCATCACTCATCTCCTTCCATCTTGTCTCATTCTGCAACTATGTGCTCACTCATTACTGACTCCCATCACTCATCTCCTTCCATCTTGTCTCATTCTGCAACTATGTGCTCACTCATTGCTGACTCCCATCACTCATCTCCTTCCATCTTGTCCCATTCTGCAACTATGTGCCCACTAATTGCTGACTCCCATCACTCATCTCCTTCCATCTTGTCTCATTCTGCAACTATGTGCTCACTCATTGCTGACTCCCATCACTCATCTCCTTCCATCTTGTCCCATTCTGCAACTATGTGTCCACTCATTACTGACTCCCATCACTCATCTCCTTCCATCTTGTCTCATTCTGCAACTATGTGCTCACTCATTACTGACTCCCATCACTCATCTCCTTCCATCTTGTCTCATTCTGCAACTATGTGCCCACTCATTACTGACTCCCATCACTCATCTCCTTCCATCTTGTCTCATTCTGCAACTATGTGCCCACTCATTGCTGACTCCCATCACTCATCTCCTTCCATCTTGTCCCATTCTGCAACTATGTGCCCACTCATTACTGACTACCATCACTCATCTCCTTCCATCTTGTCTCATTCTGCAACTATGTGCACACTCATTACTGACTCCCATCACTCATCTCCTTCCATCTTGTCTCATTCTGCAACTATGTGCTCACTCATTACTGACTCCCATCACTCATCTCCTTCTATCTTGTCTCATTCTGCAACTATGTGCCCACTCATTGCTGACTCCCATCACTCATCTCCTTCCATCTTGTCTCATTCTGCAACTATGTGCTCACTCATTGCTGACTCCCATCACTCATCTCCTTCCATCTTGTCTCATTCTGCAACTATGTGACCACTCATTACTGACTGCCATCACTCATCTCCTTCCATCTCGTCTCATTCTGCAACTATGTGCCCACTCATTACTGACTCCCATCACTCATCTCCTTCCATCTTGTCTCATTCTGCAACTATGTGCTCACTCATTGCTGACTCCCATCACTCATCTCCTTCCATCTTGTCTCATTCTGCAACTATGTGCTCACTCATTGCTGACTCCCATCACTCATCTCCTTCCATCTTGTCTCATTCTGCAACTATGTGCTCACTCATTGCTGACTCCCATCACTCATCTCCTTCCATCTTGTCTCATTCTGCAACTATGTGCCCACTCATTACTGACTCCCATCACTCATCTCCTTCCATCTTGTCTCATTCTGCAACTATGTGCTCACTCATTACTGACTCCCATCACTCATCTCCTTCCATCTTGTCTCATTCTGCAACTATGTGCACACTCATTACTGACTCCCATCACTCATCTCCTTCCATCTTGTCTCATTCTGCAACTATGTGCCCACTCATTGCTGACTCCCATCACTCATCTCCTTCCATCTTGTCTCATTCTGCAACTATGTGCTCACTCATTGCTGACTCCCATCACTCATCTCCTTCCATCTTGTCTCATTCTGCAACTATGTGCCCACTCATTACTGACTCCCATCACTCATCTCCTTCCATCTTGTCTCATTATGTAGCCTGAACATGTTCGCTGCAGCCACAGACTGACATCAACCACTTCAGCCTGAACATGTTCGCTGCATCTACAGACTGACATCATCCACTTCAGCCTGAACATGTTCGCTGCAGCTACAGACCGACATCAACCACTTCAGCTTGAACATGTTCACTGCAGCTACAGACTGACATCAACCACTTCAACCTGAACATGTTCGCTGCAGCTACAGACCGACATCAACCACTTCAGCCTGAACATGTTCGCTGCAGCTACAGACCGACATCAACCACTTCAGCCTGAACGTGTTCACTGCAGCTACAGACCGACATCAACCACTTCAGCCTGAACATGTTCGCTGATACAGACCGACATCAACCACTTCAGCCTGAACATGTTCGCTGCAGCTACAGACTGACATCAACCACTTCAGCCTGAACATGTTCGCTGATACAGACCGACATCAACCACTTCAGCCTGAACATGTTCGCTGCAGCTACAGACTGACATCAACCACTTTAGCCTCGACCTGTAAAAGGTCAAACGTCTTAAAATTAAAAACGTGCTTTGTAGGACATATAACGAGTGAGGTTTATGTGTGCTTAAATTATATAAGTGGGCGGATATAGGTATGATGTAAGTGGACGGGTACATTATTTGGAGATGTTTTATGTGGTTCAAAATGAGTGGACGGGTACATTATTTGGTCCAAGAGCAGAACATTAAAACTTGTCTTGAGGTAGCTCAAGTCCCTATATACTACCAGATAAAACTCTAACTGAAGTGGTACACAAGTGTTGTTAAATAGTATGAATTCTTAATGTGCGCTAACTATGACCCTTTGAAGAGGTCACACCTCTTCAGCATCATGAAACATTTCTGTGTCTAGCTGAAGTCAAAAGTTTTGAGTTTTATTTTATAGAGCAAAGAAATGACTCTTTAATGAGTTTGACGTGAAGTTGATGGTTTTCTCCACGGGGGGCAAAGTTTTAAAAAAGTTTTGTTGTTTTCTCAATGTGGCAGGTGAGGCTGGTGAGGGCATGTGGCAGGTGAGGCTGGTGGAGGATGTGAGGCTGGTGGAGGACATGTGACAGGTGAGGCTGGTGGAGGGACATGTGACAGGTGAGGCTGGTGGAGGACATGTGGCAGGTGAGGGCATGTGGCAGGTGAGGCTGGTGAGGGCATGTGACAGGTGAGGCTGGTGGAGGACATGTGGCAGGTGAGGCTGGTGAGGGCATGTGGCAGGTGAGGCTGGTGGAGGACATGTGACAGGTGAGGCTGGTGGAGGACATGTGGCAGGTGAGGCTGGTGGAGGGCATGTGACAGGTGAGGCTGGTGGAGGACATGTGGCAGGTGAGGCTGGTGGACGGCATGTGACAGGTGAGGCTGGTGGAGGACATGTGGCAGGTGAGGCTGGTGGAGGGCATGTGGCAGGTGAGGCTAGTACCCTCTACAAGGATGGTGACTTAGATCCAGTGAAGGTTTAGTTGTGATGTGGTGGAGGTATTTATGCGAGTGCCACTGGGAGGTTGGGAAGGTTTGCTGAAGATTCCGACCAAAGTGCAGAGAAGGTTTTGATTAGATCAGTGGCTGGTGCTGAGAGGTTTAGGAATCATAAATGTTTGGACCAGTGGTTGATGCTGAGAGGTTTAGGAATCATAAAATAATGTTTGGACCAGTGATTGGTGCTGAGAGGTTTAGGAATCATAAATGTTTGGACCAGTGGTTGGTGCTGAGAGGTTTAGGAATCATAAATGTTTGGACCAGTGGTTGGTGCTGAGAGGTTTAGGAATCATAAATGTTTGGACCAGTGGTTGGTGCTGAGAGGTTTAGGAATCATAAATGTTTGGACCAGTGGTTGGTGCTGAGAGGTTTAGCAATCATAAATGTTTGGACCAGTGGCTGGTGCTGAGAGGTTTAGGAATCATAAATGTTTGGACCAGTGGTTGGTTTTAGGAATCATAAATGTTTGGACCAGTGGGAGGTTTAGGAATAATAAATGTCTGGACCAGTGGTTGGTGCTGAGAGGTTTAGGAATCATAAATGTTTGGACCAGTGGTTGGTACTGAGAGGTTTAGCAATCATAAATGTTTGGACCAGTGGTTGATGCTGAGAGGTTTAGGAATCATAAATGTTTGGACCAGTAGTTGGTTCTGAGGGGTTTAGGAATCATAAATGTTTGGACCAGTGGTTGATGCTGAGAAGTTTAGGAATCATAAATGTTTGGACCAGTGGCTGGTGCTGAGAGGTTTAGGAATCATAAATGTTTGGACCAGTGGTTGATGATGAGAGGTTTAGGAATCATAAATGTTTGGACCAGTGGTTGATGCTGAGGGGTTTAGGAATAATAAATGTTTGGACCAGTGGTTGATGCTGAGAGGTTTAGGGATCATAAATGTTTGGACCAGTGGGAGGTTTAGGAATCATAAATGTTTGGACCAGTGGGAGGTTTAGGAATCATAAATGTTTGGACCAGTGGTTGGTGCTGAGAGGTTTAGGAATCATAAATGTTTGGACCAGTGGCTGGTGCTGAGAGGTTTAGGAGTCTTATATGAATTAATATTGTTAATATATTTTGGCGTAATTCGTGTTAGTTAGCTGTAACTAGTATCTATGCTGTGCATCGGGAGAACTCGCCGCTCAACTCTATCACTTCCCGGGACATTGAACACCTGAAAGGCTCCGAGTAGCCCCTTTTCTACATTGAGTGCGAGAGAAGGGGAAAGTCCAAAATGGAGTGTGTATGTGTGAGTGTGTTTGTATGTGTGAGTGTGTGTGTGTGTGTGAGTGTGTGGTGTGTGTGTATGTGTGAGTGTGTATGTGTGTGTGTGAGTGTGTGTGAGTGTGTGTGAGTGTGTGTGTGTGAGAGTGTGTGTGAGTGTGTGTGTGTGGTGTGTGTGAGTGTGTGTGAGTGAGTGTGAGTGTGTGTGTGTGAGTGTGTGTGTGTAGGAAGTAGGATTCATAGGCTGTACCCCTGCGCGGCTCTGTCAGGTAAGTATTGTTGACATAACAATGAAAGTAAACATGTCATTGAAGGCTTTCCAAGTTCATTTGTTCTTCTAGTAGTATGTTTAGGCCAAGAACAGCAGTAGTAATCTTAGCATCATCTTAGCTTTTACTAGTAATCGCTGGTGCCTTGCATAGTAATCTTAGTTTTTAGCTAGTCATCTTAGCCTTTAGCTAGTCATCTTAGCCTTTAGCTGGTGCCTTGCATAGTATTCATAGCCTTTAGCTGGTGCCTTGCATAGTAATCTTAGCCTTTTTGCATAGTAATCTTAGCCTTTAGCTGGTGCCTTGCATAGTATTCATAGCCTTTAGCTGGTACCTTGCATAGTAATCTTAGCCTTTTTGCTTAGTAATCTTAGCCTTTAGTTGGTGCCTTGCATAGTAATCTTAGCCTTTAGTTGGTGCCTTGCACAGTAATCTTAGCCTTTAGCTGGTGCCTTGCATAGTATTCATAACTTTTAGCTGGTGCTTGCTCACCAAGTTCTAGTACACCAGGCAATGAATTTGCTGCCATCAGCCTCAGGTAACCGTGTTCAATGGCTACTCCTTCTTTTGACATTTGCTTCTGTAAACTTCTCAATTTCAGCAACTTTCTGATAGAGTTGGGCTTGAGGCAGCCTTGCTAGCAAACTGCTTGTCTTAATCAAGACCTACCTTTTGGCGGGGGTGGGGGGGCGGGGGTGGGGGGGTGGGAGGTGGAGCCAATGATCGGGCATCCCATCACCTCAGTCCACACCACACCTCCACCACATCACCAAGTCCACATGACACCTCCAGTGCCTGAATATCTTCAGTGGAAGGGAAATACCCCTTTGTAGACCACCTTCTAGACCTGTCACCTGCCCCCCTTGTAGACCTGTCACCTGCCACTATGTAGACCTGCCACCTGCCACCTTGTAGACCTGTCACCTGCCACCTTGTAGACCTGTCACCTGCCACCTTGTAGACCTGTCACCTGCCACCTTGTAGACCTGTCACCTGCCACCTTGTAGACCTCTGCCACCTTGTAGACCTGTCACCTGCCACCTTGTAGACCTGTCACCTGCCACCTTGTAGACCTGTCACCTGCCACCTTGTAGACCTGTCACCTGCCACCTTGTAGACCATCACCTGCCACCTTGTAGACCTCTGCCACCTTGTAGACCTGTCACCTGCCACCTTGTAGACCTGTCACCTGCCACCTTGTAGACCTGCCACCTGCCACCTTGTAGACCTGCCCCCTGCCACCTTGTAGACCTGTCACCTGCCACCTTGTAGACCTGTCACCTGCCACCTTGTAGACCTGTCACCTGCCACCTTGTAGACCTGTCACCTGCCACCTTGTAGACCTGTCACCTGCCACCTTGTAGACCTGTCACCTGCCACCTTGTAGACCTGTCACCTGCCACCTTGTAGACCTGTCCCCTGCCACCTTGTAGACCTCTGCCAACTGCCACCTTGTAGACCTCTGCCACCTTGTAGACCTGTTACCTGCCACCTTGTAGACCTGTCCCCTGCCACCTTGTAGACCTGTCACCTGCCACCTTGTAGACCTGTCACCTGCCACCTTGTAGACCTGTCACCTGCCACCTTGTAGACCTGTCACCTGCCACCTTGTAGACCTGCCACCTGCCACCTTGTAGACCTGTCACCTGCCACCTTGTAGACCTGTCACCTGCCACCTTGTAGACCTGTCACCTGCCACCTTGTAGACCTGTCACCTTCCACCTTGTAGACCTGCCACCTGCCACCTTGTAGACTTGTCACCTGCCACCTTGTAGACCTGTCACCTGCCACCTTGTAGACCTGTCCCCTGCCACCTTGTAGACCTGACACCTTGTAGACCTGTCACCTGCCACCTTGTAGACCTGTCACCTGCCACCTTGTAGACTTGTCACCTGCCACCTTGTAGACCTGTCACCTGCCACCTTGTAGACCTGTCACCTGCCACCTTGTAGACCTGTCACCTGCCACCTTGTAGACCTGCCACCTGCCACCTTGTAGACCTGTCACCTGCCACCTTGTAGACCTGTCCCCTGCCACCTTGTAGACCTGTCCCCTGCCGCCTTGTAGACCTGTCACCTGCCACCTTGTAGACCTGTCACCTGCCACCTTGTAGACCTGTCACCTGCCACCTTGTAGACCTGTCACCTGCCACCTTGTAGACCTGTCACCTGCCACCTTGTAGACCTGTCACCTGCCACCTTGTAGACCTGTCACCTGCCACCTTGTAGACCTGTCACCTGCCACCTTGTAGACCTCTGCCACCTTGTAGACCTGTCACCTGCCACCTTGTAGACCTGTCACCTGCCACCTTGTAGACCTGTCGCCTGCACCTTGTAGACCTGTCCCCTGCCACCTTGTAGACCTGTCACCTGCCACCTTGTAGACCTCTGCCACCTTGTAGACCTGTCACCTGCCACCTTGTGGACCTGTCCCGTGCCACCTTGTAGACCTGTCCCCTGCCACCTTGTGGACCTGTCACCTGCCACCTTGTAGACCTGTCACCTGCCACCTTGTGGGCCTGTCCCCTGCCACCTTGTAGACCTGTCCCCTGCCACCTTGTAGACCTGTCACCTGCCACCTTGTAGACCTGTCACCTGCCACCTTGTAGACCTGTCACCTGCCCCCCTTGTAGACCTGTCACCTGCCACCTTGTAGACCTGTCACCTGCCCCCCTTGTAGACCTGTCACCTGCCTCCTTGTAGACCTGTCGCCTGCCACCTTGTAGACCTGTCACCTGCCACCTTGTGGGGGGGGGGGGGGGGGGGGGGGGTAGTGAAGCATGTGACAACTGCTGGTTAAAATATGTTCTTTCATGTATGAAGTGAATATTTTTTTGACTGTCTACCGACAACATGCATCTTACTAGAAATTCTGTGTGGGTGTCATCTCTTCACTTATGTGAAATAGGTTGATCCTTTGGCCAGAATCATTCACTTTTTCCCACTTCTTTCCCCTTTCTTTCCCGTTTGCTTGGAGATCCTCAACCACTCGTCAATCCATCTAAGACACAAGTGTGTGCTTTGCATCTGAGGAACCATGAAGCAGCGCTTCAACTCCGAGTTACTTGGTCTGGAACACCTCTTGGGCACTGTGAACACCCAGTTTACTTGGAACACCTCTTGAGCACTGTGAACACCCAGTGCACTTGGAACACCTCTTCAGCACTGTGAACACCCAGTGCACTTGGAACACTTCTTGATCACGGTGAACACCCAGTGCACTTGGAACACCTCTTGAGCACTGTGAACACCAATTGTACTTGGCTTGAGCACTGTGAACACCCAGTGTACTTGGAATACCTCTTTAGCACTGTGAACACCCATTGTACTAGGATTGCTTAAGACCCACTCCATCCAGAAGCCAAAGATGAAAGTGAGTGCTCACAACAACTTCATCAGCAAGCTTACCAATACAAGACAGGATGTAAGTGTGCAGACTCTGCATTCAACTTCACTAGCTCTCTGCTACTTCACAGCCGACCATGCCGGCCCAATATGGGAGAGATCTAATGCTATAAAGCTAGAACAAGCCCTTAAAGCTTCCTCACTGGCCAACAAGCCTCTACACTTTGGCAGGCCTAGCCTGTCAGGCATCAGGAGATCAGTAGCTAGCATGAAGGAGAGACAGTGGCAGCAAATAGATAAGTGGCATCCTATGTTTGACCAAACACCAGTTCAGAGTCACCTGAAGTCAAGAAAAGGCTATGTCACTCCCTTTGAGCTGACAACACAATAAGTGAAGTACCAATGGCTGTGTGGGAAGAGAGGAACAACAGCTACCACCCCCAACAACAATGGCTGTGTGGGAAGAGAGGAACACACCAACCACCACCCTCAACAATAATGGCTGTGTGGGAAGAGAGGAACAACAGCTACCACCCTCAACAACAATAGCTGTGTGGGAAGAGAGGAACAACAGCTACCACCCTCAACAACAATGGCTGTGTGGGAAGAGAGGAACAACAGCTACCACCCTCAACAACAATGGCTGTGTGGGAAGAGAGGAACAACAGCTACCACCCTCAACAACAATGGCTGTGTGGGAAGAGAGGAACAACAGCTACCACCCTCAACAACAATGGCTGTGTGGGAAGAGAGGAACAACAGCCACCACCCTCAACAACAATGGCTGTGTGGGAAGAGAGGAACAAGATCCACCACCCTCAACAACAATGGCTGTGTAGGAAGAGAGGAACAACAGCTACCACTGGTGTGATTGCAAGCTGGGCCAAGTGGAAACGCCTCAATTGACTGAAACCTGGAGTTGGCAGAGCCAAGGTGACACTCCAACAAATGACCCGGTGTGACAGCACAAATGGAGCACCTGTTGCCTGTAACGTTTAATTTGTTTCCCCCCAAAAGTTGTTCCCCCCTTATTGAAACTTTTGTCCACCCTAGCCCTAGCCCTAGCCCTAGCCCTAGCCCTAGCCCTAGCCCTTTATTTTTCAAGAGGGAACTTTTTTTTCAAGTAAAAAGTTTCAGGGTGAACATATTTTTTAAAGAAAAAGTTCCAAGGGGAACCAAATATGGGCGGACCAAATATGTCATGACAGGCCCTCTACTACCAGAACCATGCACATCTGATGGTCTGGCAATGCACAATGAAAGTCAGAGATAAGGTATTCAGCTCAGGCAGAACAAATGGACTCAATATGAAGAAGAGGTCCCACTTCAATACCACATGGATCATTTTTGTTTCTTTATTCTTTATTTCCTAGTTACCAGTTGGTCCAGGGTGTTATCATTGCCTGGTTACCAGTTGGTCCAGGGTGGAATCATTGCCAGTTGGTCCAGGGTGGAATCATTGCCTGGTTACCAGTTGGTCCAGGGTGGAATCATTGCCTGGTTACCACCAGTTGGTCCAGGGTGGAATCACTGCCTGGTTACCAGTTGGTCCAGGGTGGAATCACTGCCTGGTTACCAGTTGGTCCATGGTGGAATCATTGCCTGGTTACCAGTTGGTCCAGGGTGGAATCATTGCCTGGTTACCAGATGGTCCAGGGTGGAATCATTGCCTGGTTACCAGATGGTCCTGGGTATCACTGCCTGGTTACCAGTTGGTCCAGGGTGGAATCACTGCCTGGTTACCACTTGGTCCAGGGTGGAATCATTGCCTGGTTACCAGTTGGTCCAGGGTGGAATCACTGCCTGGTTACCAGTTGGTCCAGGGTGGAATCACTGCCTGGTTACCAGTTGGTCCAGGGTGGAATCATTGTCTGGTTACCACCAGTTGGTCCAGGGTGGAATCATTGCCTGGTTACCAGTTGGTCCAGGGTGGAATCATTGCCTGGTTACCAGTTGGTCCAGGGTGGAATCATTGCCTGGTTACCAGTTGGTCCAGGGTGGAATCATTGCCTGGTTACCACCAGTTGGTCCAGGGTGGAATCATTGCCTGGTTACCAGTTGGTCCAGGGTGGAATCATTGCCTGGTTACCAGTTGGTCCAGGGTGGAATCATTGCCTGGTTACCACCAGTTGGTCCAGGGTGGAATCATTGCCTGGTTACCAGTTGGTCCAGGGTGGAATCACTGCCTGGTTACCAGTTGGTCCAGGGTGGAATCACTGCCTGGTTACCAGTTGGTCCGGGGTGGAATCATTGCCTGGTTACCAGTTGGTCCAGGGTGGAATCATTGCCTGGTTAATCATTACCTGGTTACCAGTTGGTTCAGGGTGGAATCACTGCCTGGTTACCAGTTGGTCCGGGGTGGAATCACTGCCTGGTTACCAGTTGGTCCAGGGTGGAATCCTTGCCTGGTTACCAGTTGGTCCAGGGTGGAATCACTGCCTGGTTACCAGTTGGTCCAGGATGGAATCACTGCCTGGTTACCAGTTGGTCCAGGGTGGAATCACTGCCTGGTTACCAGTTGGACCAGGGTGGAATCACTGCCTGGTTACCAGTTGGTCCAGAGGTGGAATCACTGCCTGGTTACCAGTTGGTCCAGGGTGGAATCATTGCCTGGTTACCAGTTGGTCAAGGGTGGAATCATTGACTTCATAACAAAATATATTTCAATTCAACAACATTCTGTGGGACAGCTTTGGCAAAAGAAAATCAGTAGCCACAAAATTGATAGCTATGTCTGTCTGCATTTAGAGGCCACTGGAGCATGCATTAAGAGGCCACTGGAGCTATGTCTGTCTGCATGCATTTAGAGGCCACTGGAGCTATGTCTGTCTGCATTTAGAGGCCACTGGTGCTATGTCTATCTGCATTTAGAGGTCACTGGAGCTATGTCTGTCTGCATTTAGAGGCCACTGGTGCTATGTCTGTCTGCATTTAGAGGTCACTGGAGCTATGTCTGTTTGTGTTTAGAGGCCACTGGAGCTATGTCTGTCTGCATTTAGAGGCCACTGGATTTATGTCAGTCTGCATTTAGAGGCCACTGGAGCTATGTCTGTCTGTGTTTAGAGGCCACTTCATGCCAAACCAGCTTGAAAACAGGCAATGATTCCACCTGGACCAACTGGTAACCAGGCAATGATTCCACCCTGGACCAACTGGTGGTAACCAGGCAATGATTCCACCCTGGACCAACTGGTAACCAGGCAATGATTCCACCCTGGACCAACTGGTAACCAGGCAATGATTCCACCCTGGACCAACTGCTAGTGCATATATACTTACATACATACATACATACATACATACACTTTCCCTTTTTACAACTCGAGTGTTAAATGGTCTCACAGTCCCTCTGACTTTTTCATTTATCATGGCGGCATTTTGTAGCCAGCAAAGAGAGAAAAGTAATAATAATAACATGTGGCAGCGAAGTTCAGGGGTTAATGCGGCGGTTAATGCAGCGACTATATTGAGGACTTGGCCTGGAAGTTCAGGGGTTAATGCAGTAGTAATAATAATAATAATAATAACAACAATAATAATAATAATAATTGAAACTTCAGGTGTGTTTGGACCACCGAGTTTACTCTTTCTAAGGGATTTGGGGCAGCGTCTCTTTCAAGCGACTGGAGAAGCTGCAGAGGCTTTCTGTTGTGGTGCAGATATGTAATGCAGTTTCGGTTGTGGGGACCACAGATAACTTGGATTTGGACTCGGATGACATTTTCTTTTAATTTTAATAATAAAATTTAAAAAAATCTCAGGTCTGCTTCGATACGATGGAAAGAGACATGATGGCATATCCATCATTCCATGGTCAAGCGGTAGACTCTTGGTATGGGATCCAACCTGCAGTGACACCTTTGCCCCATCCAACCTACTACTACTACTACTACTACTACTACTACTACTACTACTACTACTACTACTATTATTATTATTCATCATCATCATCATCATCATCATCATCATTATTATTATTATTATTATTGTTATTGTTATTGTTATTGTTATTGTTGTTATTATTATTATTATTTTATATGACGTTGCCTTTTATTATTGAATTATTGATGTCAAGTTGGTTGTTTCAAAAATCAGTTACCTAAAACAAGGTGAAAACGAGAACGCCCACAGCGGGCCAAAACTGTCCGGAGGCAGCATAAAAGCATAAAAGACGGATTTTTCTCACTTCCAGGAGCGAATTGAGCAATGGCTGCCAAAATGGAGAAGATAAGTTTTTTGTACTTGTCCCATGATGATGTGCTGGAAGCGGGGCTGAGTATGGTGGAAGCGATGGAACTATGTACCGCCAGTTTCAAGGAACATGCCTCTGGTAAGGCAGAGAACCCTCCCAAGCCAGGCATTCACCCTCAGAAGGACGCCTTCATACACGCTATGCCAGGTATATAAGTATGTTTAGCTATTCGCCCTCCGAAGGACGCCTTGCGCTATGCAAAGATATATAACTAGCTAATACGTTTAGCTACGTACAGGCATTCACCCTCAGGGCCGACTTCATGCTATGCTAGGGTATTTAGCCTAGGGGTTGGTGCAATTGATGGGGGTCACATGGAGTTGATGGGAAGACATCAGAGAGAGCTGAAATAATTGTTTTTTAAAACCTAAGCACTGAGACAGATAAACACAGTATATACATGGACTGATCCATCTAATGACAAGGAGGCTAACAAATAAAGAGAGAGAGAGCAGACACAATTACTAGAGTGCTAGAGAATGTTCACATGCACTGGGTAAATAATGTTTGTTCTTCAGAAGTCGGGCTATCAAGGTAGTTTTTTCAGCTTCTTCTTAAATGCCAGGTTGGAGTCAGTCGACCAGCTTGCCTGGGACAAAGTTCCATAACTTTATAATGTTGATGAAGAAAGAGTGTGCATGATAGTTGGTATGCACAAATGGAGCTGGCAGTTGTTCATGTAATGCCTGGAGCACGTCCTCTTGGGCACGTGGAGAACACTGAGGATGGGATGCCTGGAGCACGTCCTCTTGGGAATGTGGAGAACACTGAGGATGGGATGCATGGAGCACGTCCTCTTGGGCACGTGGAGAACACTGAGGATGGGATGCATGGAGCACGTCCTCTTGGGAACGTGGAGAACACTGAGGATGGGATGCATGGAGCACGTCCTCTTGGGAACGTGGAGAACACTGAGGATGGGATGCATGGAGCACGTCCTCTTGGGATTGGGAATGTGGAGAACACTGAGGATGGGATGCCTGGAGCACGTCCTCTTGGGAATGTGGAGAACACTGAGGATGGGATGCCTGGAGCACGTCCTCTTGGGAACGTGGATGGGATGCCTGGAGCACATCCTCTTGGGGAGAACACTGAGGATGGGATGCATGGAGAACATCCTCTTGGGAATGTGGAGAACACTGAAGATGGGATGCCTGGAGCACGTCCTGTTGGGAACATGGAGAACACTGAGGATGGAATGATGGAGGAGCCCGAGAGGATCCTCCTGCAAAGGCAACTTTCCCCTCGTGACCAGTGAGCGCCACCCTAGCTCAGAGCACAGGGTCGTCTGATGGGTGGACCATCTTCTGGTCACTAGCTGCAATGGACACGCTAAAAAAAAATTCATTATTTATTTTATGTGTTCTTCAGCAACTTCTTTTGAAACTTTACGTACTTTAAACTTTACGTACTTTCAGCTCACATCATTTCTCTTCCATCCATTAGTGGCCAACATTAGACTTCGACCTTCAAGTTCAACCTTTGACCCTTGGTCTTGAAAGTCATTTATCATTTGTGTTATAAATTCTCCGTAAGATGTGACCAGATCATGTGAGTAGTCATGTGACCAGTCATGTGGGCAGGCTCGTGTGAGCAGTCATGTGAGCAGTCTTGTGTGGGTGGGCTCGTGTGGGCGGGCTCGTGTGGGCAGTCATGTGAGCAGTCTTGTGTGGGCAGGATCGTGTGGGCAGGCTCGTGTGGGCGGGCTCGTGTGGGCAGACTCGTGTGGGCGGGCTCATGTGGGCAGACTCGTGTGGGCGGGCTCGTGTGGGCAGGCTCATGTGGGCAGGCACTTACCAAAAACATGCTTCCATAAACCAAAAGGGGATGGTTATCTTAGTGAAGAGAAAAGAACTGGCCATATAGTAGCAACAGTTGTCCAACATGTTGCAGCTAGCTATAGCAACAGTTGACCAACATTTGCTATGCTGTATTTTTATTCCAGTAGCAAAAGTTGGCAACATGTTGCTGCTACAGCAAAGTTGCACAACATGTTGCTGCTGTGCTTATTTGGAATCAAGTGCTGTAAGTTCAGAGATTGTGACTGACTGAAACATTCTCTATTAGCTACAGTGACGCTTTATTCAGTGAATAGTCGGACCCAAGCACACATCCCAGACCTTCACTCCCACCCAGACCTTGAATCCTCCCCCAGACTTTACTCCTCCCCCAGACTTTACTCCTCCCCCCCAGACTTTACTCCTCCCCCCCAGACTTTACTCCTCCTCCCCCCAGACCTTTACTCCCCCCCCAGACCTTTAATCCTCCCCCAGACTTTACTCCTTCCCCCAGACTTTACTCCTCCCCCCCAGACTTTACTCCTCCTCCCCACTTTACTCCTCCCCCCCCAGACTTTACTCTCTCCCCCCCAGACTTTACTCCTCCCCCCCAGACTTTACTCCTCCCCACAGACCTTTACTCCCCCCCCAGACTTTACTCCTCCCCCCAAGACTTTACTCCCCCCCCCAGACTTTACTCCTCCCCCCAGACTTTACTCCTCCCCCCAGACCTTTACTCCCCCCCCCCCCCCAGACTTTACTCCTCCCCCCAAGACTTTACTCCTCCCCCCAGACTTTACTCCTCCCCCCCAGACTTTACTCCTCCCCCCAGACCTTTACTCCCCCCCCCCCCCAGACTTTACTCCTCCCCCCAGACTTTACTCCTCCCCCCCCCCCCCCCAGACTTTACTCCACCCCCCCAAGACTTTACTCCCCCCCCCCCCAGACTTTACTCCTCCCCCCAAGACTTGACTCCCCCCCCCCCCAGACTTTACTCCTCTGCTTATAAGGATTCTGGCTCACTAAGGTATACGTGACCACCATTAGCCACAAGAATGCTAATGTCCTGAATCATGGCCAGATATTGTACACTCAAGCTTGCCATATGAGGGAGTTTGAGTCTAGATGACTCTGTTATGTGAGGGCGGCAGGTCAAGATGGGCTAGTGCTTCACATCAACATATGCCCATCTCTGCTTCATCTTGTACCTGTCGCAGATACTAGGCTGACCAGCTTCAAATAAGGCACTTGCTCTTGTGGAGTACCTTCCCCTGAATATATTTATATTTGTTTTATCAAATATTTTATCTCGGTGGACCCTCTTCTCTTTGCACACTGTCTAGCCCCACCCAGCTCCTGCAAGTCTCCAGCCCCACCCAGCTCAGTGTTTGCATTTTACCCGGGTAAAACCTATTTAACCCAGTGAGTTTTAGGTATTTTGCCCAGGTTTTACCCCTCTTTTACCCGGGTTTTTTTACCCGGGTTTTACCTAGGTATTACCCAGTGATATAAAACACGTATTTGTAGCCCTGTCATAGCCCTGTCCTAGAGCCATAAGTGTCTGGGTGGTGGTGGACACCAGGGATATTTAAAAGGCAAGCAAATACCACAAGTCATCATTCACTGCTTACAGTTTAGTAAGTGTACTGTAATTACAAAAATGAGAAAGCCCAGAAACTTGTCTTCTGCCACAGGCTCCTGCGAGGACCTCAGGAGATTGACTATTAAATCTGTTTAACTTGCATATCAATTGGACTTTAATCCCATGAATCTTGTTTAAATATTACTAAATAAAAACTAGTAGACAACCTTGTCACTTGGTAAATAAATGCTGAGTGAAACACAGCTCTTGTTTTTGTCTAGTTCTTTACAGTTGCCATTTATTGAATGTCTTATGTACTTCCTGATTCAGAGTTAATTTCTTATATCTTTACAGTTTATAATAAATCTATTGTGTCTATTATTTTATCCTGGGTTGTATCCATGTTTGAGTAAAACCCGGGTAAAAGGTATTTAACCCAACCCGGGTTACACCCAAGCCTTGTAAAACCTGCGAACTCTGACCCAGCTCCAGCAAGTCTCCATAACTAGCTGATGATGATCTAGCCCCACCCAGCTCCAGCAAGTCTCCATAACTAGCTGATGATGATCTAGCCCCACCCAGCTCCTGCAAGTCTCCATAACTAGCTGATGATGATCTAGCCCCACCCAGCTCCTGCAAGTCTCCATAACTAGCTGATGGTGATCTAGCCCCACCCAGCTCCTGCAAGTCTCCATAACTAGCTGATGATGATCTAGCCCCACCCAGCTCCTGCAAGTCTCCATAACTAGCTGATGATGATCTAGCCCCACCCAGCTCTGCAAGTCTCCATAACTAGCTGATGATGATCTAGCCCCACCCAGCTCCTGCAAGTCTCCATAACTAGCTGATGGTGATCTAGCCCCACCCAGCTCCTGCAAGTCTCCATAACTAGCTGATGATGATCTAGCCCCACCCAGCTCCTGCAAGTCTCCATAACTAGCTGATGATGATCTAGCCCCACCCAGCTCCTGCAAGTCTCCATAACTAGCTGATGATGATCTAGCTCCACCCAGCTCCAGCAAGTCTCCATAACTAGCTGATGATGATCTAGCCCCACCCAGCTCCTGCAAGTCTCCATAACTAGCTGATGATGATCTAGCTCCACCCAGCTCCAGCAAGTCTCCATAACTAGCTGATGATGATCTAGCCCCACCCAGCTCCTGCAAGTCTCCATAACTAGCAGATGGTGATCTAGCCCCACCCAGCTCCTGCAAGTCTCCATAACTAGCTGATGATGATCCAGCTCCTGCAAGTCTCCATAACTAGCTGATGGTGATCTAGCCCCACCCAGCTCCTGCAAGTCTCCATAACTAGCTGATGATGATCAGCCCACCCAGCTCCTGCAAGTCTCCATAACTAGCTGATGGTGATCTAGCCCCACCCAGCTCCTGCAAGTCTCCATAACTAGCTGATGGTGATCTAGCCCCACCCAGCTCCTGCAAGTCTCCATAACTAGCTGATGATGATCCAGCCCCACCCAGCTCCTGCAAGTCTCCATAACTAGCTGATGATGATCTAGCCCCACCCAGCTCTTGCAAGTCTCCATAACTAGCTGATGATGATCAGCCCCACCCAGCTCCTGCAAGTCTCCATAACTAGCTGATGGTGATCTAGCCCCACCCAGCTCCTGCAAGTCTCCATAACTAGCTGATGGTGATCTAGCTCCACCCAGCTCCTGCAAGTCTCCATAACTAGCTGATGGTGATCTAGCCCCACCCAGCTCCTGCAAGTCTCCATTAACTAACTGAGCATGAACAAGTGACGAGTGGTGAAGTTCTGTGCAGACCACACCCCAGATTGCTTACATGAGCAGCAGCAACATCTGTGGCCAGTCAAACAGACCTGTCAGGAGGAGCAGGAAGTTGAGCATCTAGTGTGGGATGCCTGACCTGTCAGGAGGAGCAGGAAGTTGAGCACCTAGTGGGATGCCTGACCTGTCAGGAGGAGCAGGAAGTTGAGCATCTAGTGGGATGCCTGACCTGTCAAGAGGAGCAGGAAGTTGAGCATCTAGTGGGATGCCTGACCTGTCAAGAGGAGCAGGAAGTTGAGCATCTAGTGGGATGCCTGACCTGTCAGGAGGAGCAGGAAGTGGAGCACCTAGTGGGATGCCTGACCTGTCAGGAGGAGCAGGAAGTGGAGCACCTAGTGGGATGCCTGACCTGTCAGGAGGAGCAGGAAGTGGAGCACCTAGTGGGATGCCTGACCTGTCAGGAGGAGCAGCATCTAGTGGGATGCCTGACCTGTCAGGAGGAGCAGGAAGTGGAGCACCTAGTGGGATGCCAACTCCCTGCACTGGTGCATAATCAACCACTAACCTGATAGCTTGCCAAGGGCATGTGATAATTGAATTAGCTTTCCTCCTTATTGTGAGGTCATGCACCGGCTCTCTCTCTCCCTTACTACCTCTTGAGTGCAAGGTTCTTGAACTTAGCACAAGCAGAGCAGCTGTTGTTGTGCTAATATTTGAAATGAAATGCAGTGCATTGATGGATGAGTTGTAGCCTAGCTTCTGCATGGCTGCTAGCCAGATGCCCTATAGCACAAGGGGCTGGCTGTTGTGAAGCAGAAATGCATGTGTGGAATATTTCTGAGAGAGGAGGTTTGTTGGGACTAGGAGGCAGCTTCCCCTGAGGGTGGTACACTAGCAGTGATTCAAGCAATCCATCTTCATAGCCTAGCTGGTGTGCAGCCATCTCCATAGCCTAGCTGGTGTGCAGCCATCTCCATAGCCTAGCTGGTGTGCAGCCATCTCCATAGCCTAGCTGGTGTGCAGCCATCTCCATAGCCTAGCTGGTGTGCAGCCATCTCCATAGCCTAGCTGGTGTGCAGCCATCTCCATAGCCTAGCTGGTGTGCAGCCATCTCCATAGCCTAGCTGGTGTGCAGCCATCTCCATAGCCTAGCTGGTGTGCAGCCATCTCCATAGCCTAGCTGGTGTGCAGCCATCTCCATAGCCTAGCTGGTGTGCAGCCATCTCCATAGCCTAGCTGGTGTGCAGCCATCTCCATAGCCTAGCTGGTGTGCAGCCATCTCCATAGCCTAGCTGGTGTGCAGCCATCTCCATAGCCTAGCTGGTGAGCAGCCATCTCCATAGCCTAGCTGGTGTGCAGCCATCTCCATAGCCTAGCTGGTGTGCAGCCATCTCCATAGCCTAGCTGGTGAGTAGCCATCTCCATAGCCTAGCTGGTGTGCAGCCATCTCCATAGCCTAGCTGGTGTGCATCCATAGCCTAGCTGGTGTTTAGGCCAGCAGTTCACTCCATATTTTAAACCTGTCAGCAGTTCACTCCCATCTTTTAAAAAAACCCAGAAGTTCACTCCATCTTTTAAAACCACCCAGCATTTCAGTCTATCTTAGCAGTTAGCACTAGACAAGTACCATCTACATACTGGAGGATGTTGACACAGTAGGACGACCTGTAGTGTGTGTGGCCCAGTCAGACCTGTAGTGTGTGTGGCCCAGGTCAGACCTGTAGTGTGTGTGGCCCAGTCAGACCTGTAGTGTGTGTGGCCCAGGTCAGACCTGTAGTGTGTGTGGCCCAGGTCAGACCTGTAGTGTGTGTGGCCCAGTCAGACCTGTAGTGTGTGTGGCCCAGGTCAGACCTGTAGTGTGTGTGGCCCAGGTCAGACCTGTAGCGTGTGTGGCCCAGGTCAGACCTGTAGCATGTGTGGCCCAGGTCAGACCTGTAGTGTGTGTGGCCCAGGTCAGACCTGTAGTGTGTGTGGCCCAGGTCAGACCTGTAGTGTGTGTGGCCCAGGTCAGGCCTGTAGTGTGTGTGGCCCAGGTCAGACCTGTAGTGTGTGAGTGGCCCAGGTCAGACCTGTAGTGTGTGTGGTCCAGGTCAGGCCTGTAGTGTGTGTGGTCCAGGTCAGACCTGTAGTGTGTGTGGCCCAGGTCAGACCTGTAGTGTGTGTGGCCCAGGTCAGACCTGTAGTGTGTGTGGCCCAGGTCAGACCTGTAGTGTGTGTGGCCCAGGTCAGACCTGTAGTGTGTGTGGCCCAGGTCAGACCTGTAGTGTGTGTGGCCCAGGTCAGACCTGTAGCGTGTGTGGCCCAGGTCAGACCTGTAGTGTGTGATGCCCAGGTCAGGCCTGTAGTGTGTGTGGCCCAGGTCAGACCTGTAGTGTGTGTGGCCCAGGTCAGACCTGTAGCGTGTGTGGCCCAGGTCAGACCTGTAGTGTGTGTGGCCCAGGTCAGACCTGTAGTGTGTGTGGCCCAGGTCAGGTCAGACCTGTAGTGTGTGTGGCCCAGGTCAGACCTGTAGTGTGTGTGGCCCAGGTCAGACCTGTAGTGTGTGTGGCCCAGGTCAGACCTGTAGTGTGTGTGGCCCAGGTCAGGCCTGTAGTGTGTGTGGCCCAGGTCAGACCTGTAGTGTGTGTGGCCCAGGTCAGACCTGAAGTGTGTGTGGCCCAGGTCAGACCTGTAGCGTGTGTGGCCCAGGTCAGACCTGTAGTGTGTGCAGTCCAGGTCAGGTCAGCTCTTGGCCTGACGGTGTCAATGAGGGCTGATTACAGTGATAAATATAACAACTGACACTTGATAGATACCTCTCTGAAGTGGAAGCCTTGAAGTTGACCATTCCTCTGACCGAGATCTCTACTGAGATTCCATCACACAGAGTCCCACAGAGATGAACTTGGAGGGGCATGGTGGTAATGATCTGGGGAGGACCTGATAAGGGAATGGTGTACACACTGCCACATGCACAGCCATGCAACTGTAAGTGAGCGATATCTGCTCCTAGCTTCAACAAGGGTGGTGGCCAGCTTTGAGTGGTGTTCTCTATACCCTGGTGTTCTCTACACCCTGGTGTTCTGTGCACCCTTGTATTCTGTACACCCTGGAATGGCAGCCATAAATGCTTTCTGGACTGATCCATCAAGATAGTTGTTTCTCAGCATATAGTCCAGCCAGCGGTTCTTTAGGACAGAGGTGAGCAACTTCCCAGTGCAGGTCAGCATATAGTCCAGCCAGCGGTTCTTTAGGACAGAGGTGAGCAACTTCCCAGTGCAGGTCAGCATATAGACCAGCCAGCGGTTCTTTAGGACAGAGGTGAGCACCTTCCCAGTGCAGGTCAGCATATAGACCAGCCAGCGATTCTTTAGGACAGAGGTGAGCAACTTCCCAGTGCAGGTCAGCATATAGTCCAGCCAGTGGTTCTTTAGGACAGAGGTGAGCACCTTCCCAGTGCAGGTCAGCATATAGTCCAGCCAGTGGTTCTTTAGGACAGAGGTGAGCAACTTCCCAGTGCAGGTCAGCATATAGTCCAGCCAGTGGTTCTTTAGGACAGAGGTGAGCAACTTCCCAGTGCAGGTCAGCATATAGTCCAGCCAGCGGTTCTTTAGGACAGAGGTGAGCAACTTCTCAGTGCAGGTCAGCATATAGTCCAGCCAGCAGTTCTTTAGGACAGAGGTGAGCAACTTCTCAGTGCAGGTCAGCATATAGTCCATCCAGCGGTTCTTTAGGACAGAGGTGAGCAACTTCCCAGTGCAGGTCAGCATATAGTCCAGCCAGTGGTTCTTTAGGACAGAGGTGAGCAACTTCCCAGTGCAGGTCAGCATATAGTCCAGCCAGTGGTTCTTTAGGACAGAGGTGAGCAACTACCCAGTGCAGGTCAGCATATAGTCCAGCCAGCGGTTCTTTAGGACAGAGGTGAGCACCTTCCCAGTGCAGGTCAGCATATAGTCCAGCCAGTGGTTCTTTAGGACAGAGGTGAGCAACTTCCCAGTGCAGGTCAGCATATAGTCCAGCCAGTGGTTCTTTAGGACAGAGGTGAGCACCTTCCCAGTGCAGGTCAGCATATAGTCCAGCCAGTGGTTCTTTAGGACAGAGGTGAGCAACTTCCCAGTGCAGGTCAGCATATAGTCCAGCCAGTGGTTCTTTAGGACAGAGGTGAGCAACTTCCCAGTGCAGGTCAGCATATAGTCCAGCCAGCGGTTCTTTAGGACAGAGGTGAGCAACTTCTCAGTGCAGGTCAGCATATAGTCCAGCCAGCAGTTCTTTAGGACAGAGGTGAGCAACTTCTCAGTGCAGGTCAGCATATAGTCCATCCAGCGGTTCTTTAGGACAGAGGTGAGCAACTTCCCAGTGCAGGTCAGCATATAGTCCAGCCAGTGGTTCTTTAGGACAGAGGTGAGCAACTTCCCAGTGCAGGTCAGCATATAGTCCAGCCAGTGGTTCTTTAGGACAGAGGTGAGCAACTACCCAGTGCAGGTCAGCATATAGTCCAGCCAGCGGTTCTTTAGGACAGAGGTGAGCACCTTCCCAGTGCAGGTCAGCATATAGTCCAGCCAGTGGTTCTTTAGGACAGAGGTGAGCAACTTCCCAGTGCAGGTCAGCATATAGTCCAGCCAGCGGTTCTTTAGGACAGAGGTGAGCAACTTCCCAGTGCAGGTCAGCATATAGACCAGCCAGCGGTTCTTTAGGACAGAGGTGAGCACCTTCCCAGTGCAGGTCAGCATATAGACCAGCCAGCGATTCTTTAGGACAGAGGTGAGCAACTTCCCAGTGCAGGTCAGCATATAGTCCAGCCAGTGGTTCTTTAGGACAGAGGTGAGCACCTTCCCAGTGCAGGTCAGCATATAGTCCAGCCAGTGGTTCTTTAGGACAGAGGTGAGCAACTTCCCAGTGCAGGTCAGCATATAGTCCAGCCAGTGGTTCTTTAGGACAGAGGTGAGCACCTTCCCAGTGCAGGTCAGCATATAGACCAGCCAGCGATTCTTTAGGACAGAGGTGAGCAACTTCTCAGTGCAGGTCAGCATATAGTCCATCCAGCGGTTCTTTAGGACAGAGGTGAGCACCTTCCCAGTGCAGGTCAGCATATAGTCCAGCCAGTGGTTCTTTAGGACAGAGGTGAGCAACTTCCCAGTGCAGGTCAGCATATAGTCCAGCCAGCAGTTCTTTAGGACAGAGGTGAGCAACTTCTCAGTGCAGGTCAGCATATAGTCCAGCCAGCGGTTCTTTAGGACAGAGGTGAGCACCTTCCCAGTGCAGGTCAGCATATAGTCCAGCCAGTGGTTCTTTAGGACAGAGGTGAGCAACTTCCCAGTGCAGGTCAGCATATAGTCCAGCCAGTGGTTCTTTAGGACAGAGGTGAGCAACTTCCCAGTGCAGGTCAGCATATAGTCCAGCCAGTGGTTCTTTAGGACAGAGGTGAGCAACTTCTCAGTGCAGGTCAGCATATAGTCCAGCCAGCGGTTCTTTAGGACAGAGGTGAGCAAATTCCCAGTGCAGGTCAGCATATAGTCCAGCCAGTGGTTCTTTAGGACAGAGGTGAGCAACTTCCCAGTGCAGGTCAGCATATAGTCCAGCCAGTGGTTCTTTAGGACAGAGGTGAGCAACTTCCCAGTGCAGGTCAGCATATAGTCCAGCCAGTGGTTCTTTAGGACAGAGGTGAGCAACTTCCCAGTGCAGGTCAGCATATAGTCCAGCCAGTGGTTCTTTAGGACAGAGGTGAGCAACTTCCCAGTGCAGGTCAGCATATAGACCAGCCAGTGGTTCTTTAGGACAGAGGTGAGCAACTTCCCAGTGCAGGTCAGCATATAGTCCAGCCAGCGGTTCTTTAGGACACACTTCCCAGTGCAGGATGTCAATGAGTATTGGTCAGAAGTTTGTTGGTAAGGGACTAATTCTGTGCCGGTCCTTTGCCAAGCAACCTGATGGCTCCTAACTTCCTGATCTTTGCTACTATTGACGTGGACGAGCAGCAGATGAAGATGTCTGTGAGAGCAGAGTGAGTGGGGGACACTTCTTGAAGATGGTGTGTAGGGGATCTGATCAAATGGTGATGGGGTTGATGTCTGCTGGAACGCTTGATCACCCGGATAATCTCCCATTCCTGAATGGAGGCAGTGTCCAGCTCCTCTCTAGACCTGGGGGCAGGCATTCATGAAGGCTTCTTACAACATTGTGGTGATGATTGATAGGTGCTCTAAAAATATTCAGATGCTTTCTCTTGGGAGAAGGTTGGGCTAACTCCGCTCACTGAGTTGTCATCAAAGAGGTCCCTTGCAAACTTGCTTTCTACTTTAATGTCTCATTCTGCACTGAGGGAGATGGTGTCCTAGTTTCTTGAACCTTATTTCAAGGAGGGACAGGCTCTCAGCTCCTCACTGGAAGATTGGTTCGTGATGGTGACCATGAGCTTGGGTGTGAAACAATGGTGCACCTGATGTACCTTGAAACTTGGCAAAGCAACTACTTCCAGACTTTGCCAGAGATTGCTAGACTACTACCAGAGGAGATGAATAACACAAGCAGTAGCTGTTGTAGGGACAACTAGAAACAGCAGAACTGAGCTGAGATATAAGTCTTCCATGCAGCTATACTGTAGAGAGTAGGGACAACTAGAAACAGCAGAACTGAGCTGAGATATAAGTCTTCCATTTAACCTCCCCCTTCCCTCTCCTCCCTCCCTCTCCGTTTCTCTCCGTAGCTCAAGCTAAAGACTTGAAGGTAGCTGGCATTAAGTGGGTCTCGGGTTTCCCCACCAACGTGGCTAAGGGAATCCCTTCTGTGGTTGGACTTATCATCCTCAACGACTCGGACACAGGTAAGAAATATTTATAAGAAATATTTATAACTAGAGACACAGGTGAGAAATATTTATAAATAATTAGAGACACAGGTAAGAAATATTTATAACTAGAGACACAGGTGAGAAATATTTATAACTAGAGATAACTAGAGACACAGGTAAGAAATATTTATAACTAGAGACACAGGTAAGAAATATTTATAACTAGAGACACAGGTAAGAAATATTTATAACTAGAGACACAGGTAAGAAATATTTATAACTAGAGACACTAGAGACACAGGTAAGAAATATTTATAACTAGAGACGCAGGTAAGAAATATTTATAACTAGAGATAACTAGAGACACAGGTAAGAAATATTTATAACTAGAGACACAGGTAAGAAATATTTATAACTAGAGACACAGGTAAGAAATATTTATAATTAGAGATAATTAGAGACACAGGTAAGAAATATTTATAACTAGAGACACAGGTGAGAAATATTTATAACTAGAGACACAGGTAAGAAATATTTATAATTAGAGATAATTAGAGACACAGGTAAGAAATATTTATAACTAGAGACACAGGTGAGAAATATTTATAACTAGAGACACAGTTAAGAAATATTTATAACTAGAGACACAGGTAAGAAATATTTATAACTAGAGACACAGGTGAGAAATATTTATAACTAGAGATAACTAGAGACACAGGTAAGAAATATTTATAACTAGAGACACAGTTAAGAAATATTTATAACTAGAGACACAGTTAAGAAATATTTATAACTAGAGACACAGGTAAGAAATATTTATAATTAGAGACACAGGCACAGGTAAGAAATATTTATAACTAGAGATAACTAGAGACACAGGTAAGAAATATTTATAATTAGAGACACAGGTAAGAAATATTTATAATTAGAGACACAGGTAAGAAATATTTATAACTAGAGACATAACTAGAGACACAGGTAAGAAATATTTATAACTAGAGACACAGACACAGGTAAGAAATATTTATAACTAGACAGGTAAGAAATATTATAACTAGAGACACAGGTAAGTAAGATAATTAGAGACGCAGGTAAGAATTAGAGATAATTAGAGATGCAGGTAAGAAATATTTATAATTAGAGACACAGGTGAGAAATAGTGTATAGTTGAGATTAGGACAAAAGCGACTGTGGATAATTAGATAGTAATATTTGGTGCTCGCAGTGTTGCAGCACTAGCTGTCACTGGTGATGGGTGATGACCACTGTCTACGATTATATAAAGACCATTAACACCTTGGTGAGGTGGGTGTGGTGTCCCCTTGTACCACATGGTGAGGTACCACAAGGTAGGTAAGGTGTGACCACTAATGAAACAAGCAAGCGCCAGGCTGCATTACACTCATATAGAAGCAGTTTCATAATAAATATAGAAGCAGCAATTAATAATTATAGAAACAGTTTAATAGAAACAGTTTAATAGTAATTATAGAAGCTGTTTGATGTGGCATTAATTATTATAGAAGCTGTTTGATGTGGCATTAATTATTATAGAAGCTGTTTGATGTGGCATTAATTATTATAGAAGCTGTTTAATGTGGCATTAATTATTATAGAAGCTGTTTGATGTGGCATTAATTATTATAGAAGCTGTTTGATGTGGCATTAATTATTATAGAAGCTGTTTGATGTGGCATTAATTATTATAGAAGCTGTTTGATGTGGCATTAATTATTATAGAAGCTGTTTGATGTGGCATTAATTATTATAGAAGCTGTTTGATGTGGCATTAATTATTATAGAAGCTGTTTGATGTGGCATTAATTATTATAGAAGCTGTTTGATGTGGCATTAATTATTATAGAAGCTGTTTGATGTGGCATTAATTATTATAGAAGATGTTTGATGTGGCATTAATTATTATAGAAGCTGTTTGATGTGGCATTAATTATTATAGAAGGAAAAGAGTAAGAGGAGGGACTTCTGTGGTTCTTGTGTTGCATATGCCAAATAGCACAGCAACTGTTGCACACGCATACATATTCAGGTTATCCCTACGCCATCTTGGACGGGACCTACATCACCGCCATACGCACAGCTGCTGTGTCAGGTGTGGCCGTCAAGTTTTGCGCCAGGCAAGACTCTGAGGTGTTGGCAATCATCGGGACTGGCGTGCAGGGCAAGTACCACACCCTCTGCATGCTCCACCTCCTCAAACACCTCAAGACCATCAAGATCTACGACGTCTACAAGCCCAGCCTGGACAGCTACATCGCCCAGATAAGCCCGTACATTGGGGACAAGGTACAGATCAAAACTGTGTCCAGTTTTGAAGAGGCCATGGCTGATGCTGACGTGATCGTCTCTGCCACTAGCACGCTGCATGAGGCTGTCATGTTTGATAAGTGGGTGAAGCCTGGGGCACTGGTGCTTCCCGTACACCGCCTCGGCTGGAATAAGGACGTTCTCGTCAAGTTCGACAAATTTTTGGTGGACGACTTTAACCAGGCCTCCACTTTAGTGAGGAACGTGTACCAGCCAGTGCCCGAGGCCCCCTACGCTGAGCTAGGTGAGGTCGTGGTGGGTGCAAAGCCAGGCAGAGAGACAGACCAGGAGAGGATCTTCTGCATGAATGTCGGGCTAGGACTCCATGATGTGGTGGTGGCTGCGAAGATAGTGGAGAAGGCCAAGGCCAAAGGCCTGGGCAAGGAGCTGACGCTGATGGACCTGACGAAGACTCCTTCACTGCCTCCCATATCCTAACTCTGTGTTGATGCACAGCTGTGCTGATTAGTCATGTAGTGTTCTGTGCTCACACAGTCCTTAGAAATATGCTCAGTAGTAGATGCACCACCAACACTGGTATGTGTGTGTGTGCATGTGTGTGTGCGTGCATGCATGCATGGACGTGTGTGTGTGTGCGTGTGTATGTGTGTGCAAAACTTAATCTTAATGAATTTTCAAATGCATATTACAGAAGAGCCAATTCAACCTAGTGCCTGGACAAGGAGCTGTGTTCTATGGTGTTGTTGCTGGTGCTGCAGGTACCAGCGCCCCACGTGGGTAGGCACTTATTCTTACTTAAGATCAGTTCACTGAGTTCAAGCTAGTCCAAGTGGTTCTCCAGTTCTCATGACGACCTTGCCGACCCCGTAGTTGCCAAGCCTGACCAGCTCCTCACAGACCTGCTCCAGCACGATAGTCTTGAACACGTACGGCCTGCGGGAGAGACAATGAATGAAATAACACCATCCTACGCTCGTTATGTGCATCATAATAATTGTCCAGAAGCTCTCTCTTTCTTAAAGACCTCTGGGAGAAGGATGAAGCAGTGGGGATCAGACCACACCCATAAAGCCAACAAAAACATAGTAAAGCTATAGCCACACAATAACACTCTCCCCCTACTAGATCAGAACCTGCCACAGGGGCCCCAACATGCCCTTGGGGTAATCTCAATTACGAAAAGGATTTGGGGGACATTAATAATGTACAAACAAACTAAGTAAACATATTCTGTATGTATGCATGCTTTCCATATTTATAAAAAACAAACAACAAAGTCTGATAATCAGTTCTCCCACATTACCATAAGAGTAAATATCATAATAGCTAACAGCATTATAGTAAACTAACAGCATTATAGTAAACTAACAGCACGTAAACTAATAGCATGTAAACTAACAGCATGTAAACTAATAGCATGTAAACTAACAGCATGTAAGTTTACATCATGTAAACTAATAGCATGTAAACTAACAGCATGTAAACTAACAGCACGCAAACTAACAGCACGCACACTAACAGCAAGTAAACTAACACCATGTAAACTAACAGCATGTAAACTAACAGCATGTAACCCAAACCATAAAAGAATAATAAGCAGCTTTGCTCGTCTCTTTCCTAAAAAAAGGAATTGAAAAACCACTCAATATATAAATCTAATATTGTAAACCCCTCAACTCAACTTTAAACTCAACCAAATCTAGTAATTCTTCTATAAACAACAAATGTAATATCACTCGTCAATAAAAATACTTGATCAACTAAACTTATTAAAATACTAATATGTATATATTACTATATATAGTCACAGAGTATCTATATATTAGTACAGTCACTGAGTATCTATTAGTATATGCAGTCACTGAGTATCTATTAGTATATGCAGTCACTGAGTATCTATTAGTATAGTCACTGAGTATCTATTAGTACAGTCACTGAGTATCTATTAGTATAGTCACTGAGTATCTATTAGTACAGTCACTGAGTATCTATTAGTATAGTCACTGAGTATCTATTAGTATAGTCACTGAGTATCTATTAGTACAGTCACTGAGTATCTATTAGTACAGTCACTGAGTATATATTAGTATAGTCACTGAGTATCTATTAGTATAGTCACTGAGTATCTATTAGTACAGTCACTGAGTATCTATTAGTACAGTCACTGAGTATCTATTAGTATAGTCACTGAGTATCTATTAGTATAGTCACTGAGTATCTATTAGTATAGTCACTGAGTATCTATTAGTATAGTCACTGAGTATCTATTAGTATAGTCACTGAGTATCTATTAGTATAGTCACTGAGTATCTATTAGTATAGTCACTGAGTATCTATTAGTACAGTCACTGAGTATCTATTAGTATAGTCACTGAGTATCTATTAGTATAGTCACTGAGTATCTATTAGTACAGTCACTGAGTATCTATTAGTATAGTCACTGAGTATCTATTAGTATAGTCACTGAGTATCTATTAGTACAGTCACTGAGTATCTATTAGTATAGTCACTGAGTATCTATTAGTATAGTCACTGAGTATCTATTAGTATAGTCACTGAGTATCTATTAGTACAGTTACTGAGTATCTATTAGTACAGTCACCGAGTATCTTAGTATAGTCACTGAGTATCAATTAGTATAGTCACTGAGAGTATCTATTAGTACAGTCACTGAGTATCTATTAGTATAGTCACTGAGTATCTATTAGTATAGTCACTGAGTATCTATTAGTATAGTCACTGAGTATCTATTAGTATAGTCACTGAGTATCTATTAGTATAGTCACTGAGTATCTATTAGTACAGTCACTGAGTATCTATTAGTATAGTCACTGAGTATCTATTAGTATAGTCACTGAGTATCTATTAGTATAGTCACTGAGTATCTATTAGTACAGTCACTGAGTATCTATTAGTATAGTCACTGAGTATCTATTAGTATAGTCACTGAGTATCTATTAGTATAGTCACTGAGTATCTATTAGTATAGTCACTGAGTATCTATTAGTATAGTCACTGAGTATCTATTAGTACAGTCACTGAGTATCTATTAGTACAGTCACTGAGTATCTATTAGTACAGTCACTGAGTATCTATTAGTACAGTCACTGAGTATCTATTAGTATAGTCACTGAGTATCTATTAGTACAGTCACTGAGTATCTATTAGTATAGTCACTGAGTATCTATTAGTACAGTCACTGAGTATCTATTAGTATAGTCACTGAGTATCTATTAGTATAGTCACTGAGTATCTATTAGTATAGTCACTGAGTATCTATTAGTATAGTCACTGAGTATCTATTAGTATAGTCACTGAGTATCTATTAGTACAGTCACTGAGTATCTATTAGTATAGTCACTGAGTATCTATTAGTACAGTCACTGAGTATCTATTAGTATAGTCACTGAGTATCTATTAGTACAGTCACTGAGTATCTATTAGTATAGTCACTGAGTATCTATTAGTATAGTCACTGAGTATCTATTAGTATAGTCACTGAGTATCTATTAGTATAGTCACTGAGTATCTATTAGTATAGTCACTGAGTATCTATTAGTATAGTCACTGAGTATCTATTAGTATAGTCACTGAGTATCTATTAGTATAGTCACTGAGTATCTATTAGTATAGTCACTGAGTATCTATTAGTACAGTCACTGAGTATCTATTAGTACAGTCACTGAGTATCTATTAGTACAGTCACTGAGTATCTATTAGTATAGTCACTGAGTATCTATTAGTACAGTCACTGAGTATCTATTAGTATAGTCACTGAGTATCTATTAGTATAGTCACTGAGTATCTATTAGTATAGTCACTGAGTATCTATTAGTATAGTCACTGAGTATCTATTAGTACAGTCACTGAGTATCTATTAGTACAGTCACTGAGTATCTATTAGTACAGTCACTGAGTATCTATTAGTACAGTCACTGAGTATCTATTAGTATAGTCACTGAGTATCTATTAGTATAGTCACTGAGTATCTATTAGTACAGTCACTGAGTATCTATTAGTATAGTCACTGAGTATCTATTAGTATAGTCACTGAGTATCTATTAGTACAGTCACTGAGTATCTATTAGTATAGTCACTGAGTATCTATTAGTATAGTCACTGAGTATCTATTAGTACAGTCACTGAGTATCTATTAGTATAGTCACTGAGTATCTATTAGTACAGTCACTGAGTATCTATTAGTACAGTCACTGAGTATCTATTAGTACAGTCACTGAGTATCTATTAGTATAGTCACTGAGTATCTATTAGTATAGTCACTGAGTATCTATTAGTACAGTCACTGAGTATCTATTAGTACAGTCACTGAGTATCTATTAGTACAGTCACGAGTATCTATTAGTACAGTCACTGAGTATCTATTAGTATAGTCACTGAGTATCTATTAGTATAGTCACTGAGTATCTATTAGTATAGTCACTGAGTATCTATTAGTACAGTCACTGAGTATCTATTAGTACAGTCACTGAGTATCTATTAGTACAGTCACTGAGTATCTATTAGTATAGTCACTGAGTATCTATTAGTATAGTCACTGAGTATCTATTAGTATAGTCACTGAGTATCTATTAGTATAGTCACTGAGTATCTATTAGTACAGTCACTGAGTATCTATTAGTATAGTCACTGAGTATCTATTAGTATAGTCACTGAGTATCTATTAGTATAGTCACTGAGTATCTATTAGTATAGTCACTGAGTATCTATTAGTACAGTCACTGAGTATCTATTAGTACAGTCACTGAGTATCTATTAGTACAGTCACTGAGTATCTATTAGTACAGTCACTGAGTATCTATTAGTATAGTCACTGAGTATCTATTAGTATAGTCACTGAGTATCTATTAGTATAGTCACTGAGTATCTATTAGTATAGTCACTGAGTATCTATTAGTACAGTCACTGAGTATCTATTAGTACAGTCACTGAGTATCTATTAGTACAGTCACTGAGTATCTATTAGTATAGTCACTGAGTATCTATTAGTATAGTCACTGAGTATCTATTAGTATAGTCACTGAGTATCTATTAGTACAGTCACTGAGTATCTATTAGTATAGTCACTGAGTATCTATTAGTATAGTCACTGAGTATCTATTAGTACAGTCACTGAGTATCTATTAGTACAGTCACTGAGTATCTATTAGTATAGTCACTGAGTATCTATTAGTATAGTCACTGAGTATCTATTAGTACAGTCACTGAGTATCTATTAGTATAGTCACTGAGTATCTATTAGTACAGTCACTGAGTATCTATTAGTATAGTCACTGAGTATCTATTAGTATAGTCACTGAGTATCTATTAGTACAGTCACTGAGTATCTATTAGTATAGTCACTGAGTATCTATTAGTACAGTCACTGAGTATCTATTAGTATAGTCACTGAGTATCTATTAGTACAGTCACTGAGTATCTATTAGTATAGTCACTGAGTATCTATTAGTACAGTCACTGAGTATCTATTAGTATAGTCACTGAGTATCTATTAGTATAGTCACTGAGTATCTATTAGTACAGTCACTGAGTATCTATTAGTACAGTCACTGAGTATCTATTAGTATAGTCACTGAGTATCTATTAGTACAGTCACTGAGTATCTATTAGTACAGTCACTGAGTATCTATTAGTATAGTCACTGAGTATCTATTAGTATAGTCACTGAGTATCTATTAGTATAGTCACTGAGTATCTATTAGTATAGTCACTGAGTATCTATTAGTATAGTCACTGAGTATCTATTAGTATAGTCACTGAGTATCTATTAGTATAGTCACTGAGTATCTATTAGTATAGTCACTGAGTATCTATTAGTATAGTCACTGAGTATCTATTAGTATAGTCACTGAGTATCTATTAGTATAGTCACTGAGTATCTATTAGTATAGTCACTGAGTATCTATTAGTATAGTCACTGAGTATCTATTAGTATAGTCACTGAGTATCTATTAGTATAGTCACTGAGTATCTATTAGTATAGTCACTGAGTATCTATTAGTATAGTCACTGAGTATCTATTAGTATAGTCACTGAGTATCTATTAGTATAGTCACTGAGTATCTATTAGTACAGTCACTGAGTATCTATTAGTATAGTCACTGAGTATCTATTAGTATAGTCACTGAGTATCTATTAGTACAGTCACTGAGTATCTATTAGTATAGTCACTGAGTATCTATTAGTACAGTCACTGAGTATCTATTAGTATAGTCACTGAGTATCTATTAGTATAGTCACTGAGTATCTATTAGTATAGTCACTGAGTATCTATTAGTATAGTCACTGAGTATCTATTAGTATAGTCACTGAGTATCTATTAGTATAGTCACTGAGTATCTATTAGTATAGTCACTGAGTATCTATTAGTATAGTCACTGAGTATCTATTAGTATAGTCACTGAGTATTCTATTAGTATAGTCACTGAGTATCTATTAGTATAGTCACTGAGTATCTATTAGTATAGTCACTGAGTATCTATTAGTATAGTCACTGAGTATCTATTAGTATAGTCACTGAGTATCTATTAGTATAGTCACTGAGTATCTATTAGTATAGTCACTGAGTATCTATTAGTACAGTCACTGAGTATCTATTAGTATAGTCACTGAGTATCTATTAGTATAGTCACTGAGTATCTATTAGTACAGTCACTGAGTATCTATTAGTATAGTCACTGAGTATCTATTAGTATAGTCACTGAGTATCTATTAGTATAGTCACTGAGTATCTATTAGTATAGTCACTGAGTATCTATTAGTATAGTCACTGAGTATCTATTAGTATAGTCACTGAGTATCTATTAGTATAGTCACTGAGTATCTATTAGTATAGTCACTGAGTATCTATTAGTATAGTCACTGAGTATCTATTAGTATAGTCACTGAGTATCTATTAGTATAGTCACTGAGTATCTATTAGTATAGTCACTGAGTA